>JAAALK010000082.1:62724153-62856653 GCA_019279435.1 Zizania palustris
GTGTAGTGTATGCCAAAATCACTGCCTTAAGCTTCTGATGGCTTTCATGCCTAGGCTTGGCCTGATTGGAAAGTATAAGGTGGACAAACAAATAACCCCTGACATTATGAAACGAACAACAAAATTCATTGCTCATCAAGTTTGCTTTCAATGCTCCATTTGGACTGGAATTGTCTGTCTTAAGTAGAAATTGACTAGCTCTTTTTTAGTCCTTGTTGTTACTTGTCTAGTTACCTTGATTGAGTGGTGATGCTTTTATTTCAAAATGCTAAAATCACATGCTGTCATCATGTTTTTTAGAGAATGTTGAATTGAGCTGAGCACATGATTATTGGTATTAAATGTTGGCATATTTGTAGCTTTATGTGTCTTTGCAACTCTGCTCATTTCAAAGCTATGCATCTTTTACACGCTCCTTAATGCTTGCATTGCCAAAGGGGGAGACATTTTTGAGTTCTCTGTTGCAAGGAGGTAAATTAACTCAGGGGGAGTTTTTATGAGCTTTTATCTTGCAAAAGGGAAGATTTGCCGAAGGGGCTTTTACTCTATTGAAAAAGGGGGAGGAAAATTCTTTTGTCAAGTGACATGATTTGGCTCGTTTCTGAGTTTTTATGGTCACTTGTGTGCTGAAATTCTTCAAATTTTTTTGAATTTTAATTTGGTTGTCAATGAACTCATCAAGGGGGAGATTGAGAAACCAAGGGTTGGGTTCGGAGCCTGTGATGAGTGATTGACAGATTATTACCCTCTGTTTCGAAGGGGTCCCTCCGAAGGGGTTCAGAGGTTGGTTCTCCGAAGGGGTTCGGAGGCTGTTTCACCGAAGGGTTCGGTGGGTTTGGTTGCTGTAGCTGTTGCAACGGAGTGTGCCTGTCGGAGGGGTCCGACAGTACACGATGACTGGGTTGTACCGAAGGTCTCGGTACTTTGGGCGGTACACCGGAGTGTGTGCCGAAGGTTGCTTACCCGGAGAGGTCTCTGGAGTACTGGATAGACTTGTCTGTTTGTCTGTGGTGCGCAGGGGACTTCGGAGGCGACGGACGGTTCGTAGCAAGTGAACCTGGGTCAAGCGGGAGGCTTGATGCCAGGGGAGCAGGGAGCTCCATCACGAAGGCTGCGAAGGGGTCGAGGTCGGACCTCGGGTCGAGATGCGCCAGGAGAAGGCAGCAAGTGCGGAGCATGGCTCCGGGTGAAGGTACTCCGAGACAAAGTCCTCAGAGGCGAGGCACTTCGAAGGGTACTCTGGAAGGAGTGACTTTGGAGTATGGTGGATCAAGTCCTCAGCAGAGGCAAGGTGTTCGAAGTGTGCTCCGGAGGGAGACACTCGAAGGTATACCCGACGAAGGTCTCAGAAGTCGAGGTGCATCGAAGGCATGGTCCGGGTGAGGCTTGTCGAGGAGTGTGCTCGGGGAGAGACACTGCGACGAAATGCTCATGGAATGCTTCATGCGGAGGCCTTGGATGAAGGAGGGACTTCGAAGGGTGGTACGCCGAAGGTGGGGCTTCGGAGTGAAGCAGGCTTCGGAGCAAGGCTGGCTCCGGAGCAAGGATGACGTGTGGTACTTTGGCCATGCATGGCTTCGGTACACGGACTGACGGAGTTCGAGCTGGGAGAAGCTGCGAAGCCGTGGTGGTCCACTCCGAAGGTGTTGGTGCGAAGGTGTGACGCCCCGATTTATCAATATCGAGACATTATTGAATTTCCATAGAAAAACAATAATACAAGAGGTTCATCATGCGACAATCGTACATACGACAGTATTCATGGTACGCATACCATATTTATTACATGAGAGTGTAATTAAAATAATAAAAATAAACTGCATGACGAACGTCTTCTTCAGGATCTTTCTTCTTGACTGGGTCGCTACTCCAGACCGTCTTCATAGTAGACATCCTCTGTGGGGTCCAACGGGTATGAGTACAAAAAGTACTCAACAAGCCACCGCAAATACAAGTAATAATGCAGGGTAATAAACAAGGAAGGGTAAATGGCTAACAGTGCGGAAAAGTACATTTTCAGTTATTGCATTTAGTGTAGTCAAATTTAATCATGCGGAAAAGTAAACATGAACATCAACCATCATCTAACTCGAGGAGTATGTTTTACCTCCTCGCACAACAGTCCTTACATGTCAAACCATCATGCACATACATATTCAAAGTAATCTAACTGTGGGATGTCACGCAACCCGTCCTTGACCGTGGGCTCGGCTTTTCGAAAAGATTTAAGACTCTGATCAGAGATGTACTACTGTACCCACAAGGCACGCACTCATCCCAAACGAGATGACCCATACCACGGGAACTCGTGCCAAAACCTCAACATGAAATGCTCCAAGCGATAACCACCCGCTCTAGGTTTCGCCGGCGCGCAGGGCCGCATCCCGACTAACGCCGCACCCCCTTTTGCGCCACGTTGGTACAAGCCACCCGCAGGTGCTGCTTGACCCATCTCCAAATGGTGGCCTCGGTTTGGAACACTCCATACCTTAGTTAGGACTTACCCATTATACTTGTGGTTAGTACGGAAGTGTATTGCAACGGATCTCTCAGACCGGTCCTTATAGTGCCCCGGGTGCTACCGACCAATGCCCTAGCTTGCACCCGGACCCCACCATGCATCCACTCACAACCACAACTCCAACACCGACAGAATTCCAAAGATGAGAATAACGGGGATCATATAGTAGAACCAATCGCTACGACTCATTTTTAATCCTATAGCAATCATGCCAATACATTGGACACTAGCTAATAACATTTATCATATGGTGACAAGGAGTTTAGGCTAGAGAGCTTGGCTTGGGCTGCACATCAAGGTTGGGAGATCCTAAATAAATATATTGTAAGGGTTTCATTTGACTAATGCATGTATAACCTATGTGTTTTAGCGATAGTTTGATAAAACATGGGTTCAATATGCTCAAAAGATTGGTTTGGTGACTTGCCTTGTGCAGCGAAGGGTGAGGGAGGAACTTCCGGGAAATACTCCGATTCCTCGACGGCGTCGTAGTCTTTCCAATATAAATAAAGTAAAATAAAATAAACACAACATCCAATCAAACAATATAGCGTTACATAATGAGCACATAGGTTAAAGTTGGTTTGATTAAAAATAAATTAAGTTGTTAAGATTCTAAAATTCATTTTATAAATAATTCTAAGAGAAATTAAAATGAGGTGTTGTCCTTTGAAAGAGGGTTTTAAAAGTGATTATTCTTATTTTTAAGTTCTCTAATGAATTTAAAAGGTAAGGTCCATAGAAAACTTAGTGGTTTTTAGTATATGAACAGAAAGGAATTAAATGTGAATTTTACTGAAATTTAATTAATTAATTTTAAATTTTTATCCTAAGGGTATTTGAATACCTATTTGAATAAACATGAAAAAGTCTAAAGTAACATATTGTTTTTATTGAACTAATGTGTAGAGAATAATATTTTAAATTTTCTGAAATTGAAATGACAATTTTTAGAGTTCAAATGCGCCAGATATGAATTTTACAAGTTTAAAAGCATTTCTGGAATTTATTTTCAAATTTAAAACGCCTCGGGTCCACGGTGAGCCAGGCCCACGGTGAACCCGTGCACTGTGCGCGTGGTCCGTCCCAATCTGGACCGTTGGATACAGATCCAACGCGCGAGGGCGAGGCGGGGTGCTTAAGTGATAACGGACGACCAGGATTAAAACGCGCAAAAGGGTACCACGTGGACGCACGAGATCGAGCGCGGGTTTTAAATGGAAATGAATGCGCGAGATTAAAACATAACGCTTTGACCAGATCCGACGGTGCGGATTAGATCGCGCACGTGGGGTTACAGGCGTCGTCCGATCGCGATCGCACGGTCGGGATCAGATCCGACACGGCACGGGTACTCGACCCGTGCCGGTCTTCTTCTCCGGCGACGGCGAGCGGGCCAGCGGTCACGGCGAGCGACGGCGGTCGTATCTAGGGCCTAAAACAGAAAGAGGGCGACAAGGGGGTCACGAGGGTACCCTTGCGGTGAAGAAAGGTCGACGGAGCGAGGCCGGCGACGAGCGGAGGCGGTGAAGGCGTTCGGGTCCTCGGCGATGACGGCGATCCGGCGGGTTTCGGCGTCGAAGGAGAGGTGGCCGAGGCCGGGGTCGTCCTTGCGGTCACGATGGTGGCGAGGGCGTGGACGGAGGCGGTCCGAGGCGACGGCGAGCGGTGGCCGGAGTGGGAGCGGCGGTGGTGCGCTAAAAAGGGTGCTACGGGCGCTCTGTTCATTCTTGCAGCAATCGGGCGTAGGGGTACAACGCGGATGGCCAGGGGGTTTAAATAGGGCCATCGGCGGGGGCAGAGGGGGCGTAATTGACGGTGGCCGGGGATAAACGCGTTTAAACGCCAGCGAGCTCGGGTTGAATTCGGTTCATCGAACCTGGACGCGAATCGGCCGAGATTAATTGGGGAAAACAGTCGGCGCATTGAGGGGAATTCATTGCCGGCGATGGATTAAAGGGAGGGGGCCGGCGGGGGCGGATCCGAGGCGGGATTAGGGCTTCGGCCGGTGAGGGGGGGATTTGGGGGCGGATCTCGCGGGGATGAAGGGTCTGACAAACGGGGGCCACATGTCAGTGGGTGCGAGCGGGCGAGTGAGGCGGCTGACGGGTGGGGTCGGGCTCGGGCGCGAGAGGAGGCGGTTGGCGCCGACAGGTGGGGTCGGGCTGTCAG
Source organism: Zizania palustris (assembly GCA_019279435.1). NCBI lineage: Eukaryota > Viridiplantae > Streptophyta > Magnoliopsida > Poales > Poaceae > Zizania > Zizania palustris. The sequence continues at coordinate 62,728,847 of JAAALK010000082.1, forward strand.
CCGGAGGCGGGCGGGGGTGACGGGCTGGGCCGGCTAGGAGAGAGAAAGGGAGGAGGGAGACCCAATACTATTTCAAAACATTTCTGAATAAAAATAATTCCAGGAAATAGATTAAAATCTTAGGGCTACTTCCAAGGTTGATAAAAATTTATAAAAATTCTCAAAAATATATCATGGCCTTGGGAGTTTATACAAAAATTTTCAGCTCCTGGTTTGGTCATTAACTCTATGTTGTAGTTCAAAAATGGTAGAGAGGGTATTTGAAGGTATTTCCCAATTTAGTAAATTCAAGAAATTGAATTAACTAATATTTTTATTTCTTTGAAAATTTGGGGTGTTACAGAAGGCCCAAGGGCTTTGACGGCTTTGTCTCAAAACCGTCACAGTATCGAAGGCTGACTTCGGTGAAGCGAAGGCCATCAGGCTCAAGGCTTCTCACCGAAGCTACCGCACCCCTCGCGTGCGAAGGGGGGCTTCAGATGAATCCAAGACTGTAAAGGCTGATAGTGTCTGCTCTGCAAAAAGCTGACGCTGTCCCCTCTGCAAAGCTGACAGAGAATCCTCCCAATAAAGTAGACTACCTTTTGTACCCCTATGTTCTGATGAGACAAAACCAATGTAAACCCTAGGGGTAAATTAGTCAATTCACATGGGTGAATAGTGGCTATAAATAGTGGAGGCAGGGTAGGTGACATTTAACACTTTGAGCATTCATTGTAGAACTCATGTGCTAGCCACCACACTCTTTGTATTCATCCCGTGAGTTCAATTTTAGTGTTCCTTGTTCAAGCTTCGAAGTCCTGAGTTTGTGTTCAGTTTCTGCTTGATCTTGTTTCGCATACCTCGCTGCATACTTCGATCTTTTGTGTGTCACTTCGAGTGACTTGAGATAGTGCACCGAAGCCTGTTTGGGCGAAGTGTGTTTTGAGCGAAGTGTGTTTTTCAGTGTGTGTTCGCTTTGTGTAACTGGAGGCCAGACCTCGCTGTTTACTAGCGAAGCACTGATCGAAGCCCGTTTTCCTTCCTGAGTCGAAGCCCTTAGCGAAGTCTGTAAAGTTTGCGTTTAGACCTTCGTAGTACGAAGCCCAGCACTAGTTGCTATCGCTGAGTATCTGGTCGAAGTCCTCAGAGGGTAGTCCGCTCTTGCAAAGGGTGAAGTGCGAAGCCTGCTCGAAGCACCCTGTGTGCGGAGCCTGCACTGACTTAGCAGAGCAGATTTTTCCGGGGTTATGGGTGGAGCGAAGTCTTCTTGGCTTCAAACTTTTGCTCCTTGCGAAGCCTGTGTTCGGAGCCATCAATTACCTCCGAACCTGAACTTCGAAGGGTGTGTTCGAAGCCTGTTCCGCAGTAGACTGAATTAAAACAGAAGACTATTTTTAGCCTGAAATTTTAAAAGCTCTCATTCACCCCCCTCTGGTCGCCATTTCCGGTCCAACAAATACTAATATTATAGCTGTTGTAGCAATTGTGTTAGCTACCGCACAGGTTTGTATGTGTGTATATGGTGTGTAAAATGAACCTCGAAGGGTTCTCTCAGAGGGAGAAATGATTTATACTGGTTCGGAACCTCCCCTAGGGGATAATAACCCTACGTCCAGTTTGTGGTGGATTTGGCATAATATGCCTCGGTGTGGTGTAGTGAACTTCAGGGTTTCATGGCCCTGAAGAAGCTATCCTGTTACAATGGCTTGGTCCTGCTTTTATAGGCACGCAGGCCAAAGGAAAAGACCAAAATGCCCTCTATATGTCCTAGGCTCACAGGGGCAAAAAGGGGCAAAAAGGCTAGCTACTGTACAAAAGTGTTTTACAATTTTACAAACGTGTCAGACAACGTCACTTCTTGACCAGCTAAACGACATACTAGGGGCAGAGGGGCCCTTGGTATGACTTCTACACTTTAGCGAGGTGTAAAATATCTTCTGGATTCGGAGTTGGGGCCGGAGCTCTTCAGGCGGAGGCTGCAAAGGAGGCTTCGAAGTACACTCCGAAGTGGGCTCCGAACTAGGGGCTCGGAGACTTAGCTTTGAATTGGCTGAAGAGGGTCCGGAGACTGGCTCTGAGGAGCTCTGAAGGGAGCTCGAAGGCTAACTCCGAACAGGGTTCGAGAGTTAACTCCAAACAGAGCTCGAAGGCTAACTCCGAACAAGACCCGGAGGCTAACTTCGAAGTTAGCTTAAAAATTAGCTCCTAGCAATCTTCAAGGGATCTTGAGGGCTTCGCTCCGGAGGGCTCCGAAGGAGTTCGAAGGCCTCGCTCTAGAGGGCTTCGAAGTGCTCCTTGAGACTTGGAATCAACTTCTTCAGAAATGAACATGCTTTGACAGTGTTGGGCTCCGAGCCGAAGGCTGTCGGAGGCTGACGTCATTTGGCCCCTGTTCAAGGTAAACTTATTCTCCCAACAATAACTATTGTTATTTTTTTCCTATAAAATTAGTTAAAATTCAAAAATAACTTATAGAAAAACAGAACACCTGTAAAAGGAAATGTAAAAAAAGCAACGTGCAAAACATTTCCCAACTCCGAGCTCACACCGCGTCAATGGTGGCCCAATCACAAGGCGCCACGTGTCCTCCGTCTTCTCCGCCGTCTCCCTCGTCCACATTATTAACCCAAAACTGAAGGTCTTAACGCTCCCCCCGGCCTGAACCCCCCATTCTTGGAGGCTGGGAGGGTGGGAGGGCGGTAGTGTGCCGGCGCCCGATGAGAGCCATGTCCGTAATAGGGGTGCTCTTGTTGTCGTTCATGGTGACGGTGGTAGCTGCGCCGACGAGGGTGGTCGCTGCCGGAGGAGGGGGCTGTGCGGCGGAGAGGTTCTCCGACAACCGCGTGTACGCGGCGTGCAGCGACCTGACACGCCTGGGCGCGTCCGTGCATTGGACGTACGACGCGGCGTCGTCGTCGCTGTCCGTGGCATTCTTGGCCGCGCCGCCCTCGTCGGGAGGGTGGGTGGCCTGGGGGCTCAACCCCACCGGCGACGGCATGTCCGGCACGCAGGCGCTCGTCGCCCTGCCCAAGTCCGGCGGCAGCGGCGGATCGTACGATATCCAGACATACAACATCCAGGGGTACACGCTCGGCAAGCCGGGGCCTCTCACTTACCCGACGTCCGACCTCGCCGCCGAGGTCGGCGCCGACGGCCGTGTCCGGATGTTCGGAACGCTGAAGCTGCAGAACGGGACAGGCGAGGTGAACCAGGTGTGGCAGGTTGGACCGGTCGCAAGTGGGAGCATCGTGCCGCACGCCATGAGCGGCGACAACATGGCTTCGAAGGGGAAGCTGAACCTGGTGACGGGGGCGAGCTCCTCCTCCGGCGATGGCAGCAGCCTCCTTAGGAAGAGAAATGTGAGCTCTCTAATTAATCCATGCTTCTATTTATTTGCGTTAAGCGTCGCTCGTTTCTTGAATTCCTATACTTCGGTGCCAATCTCCAATTGCTCGCACAGTCAAATCGTAAAAAAAGTACTCATCCCTGCCAAGAAAAGGAATCAATCAATTTTGGCTCAAATTCCATCAGAGCTAAAACTCCCAAAATCTAAAATCCCGGTGAATTTTCTGTATAAAGTTCACACCTTTCTGCTTTCAGCAAAAGATGTGCTCATGTTTTTATTGCTTAATGAATGAGTAACAGTAGCAGTTACGGAAGATTAAGAGGATACACGAATGCGTCAATTTAATTTGACGTTTGCTTAGTGCTGGAACGTTCCAAACAAATAAAAACAACAGTTTTGTCATATGCTTGGAGTTAAGCTTGGCTAAAATAATCTTGCCTCTTTATGTTGCCATCTGAAATGCTCAAATGCCTACTCCTATGTTTGACTACTATGTCCTGGTTGTTTGAAGTGATTTCGACTTTCAACTCATTTCGACTATTATGATCCTTCTTACTTTGGTAGATATTAATTATAAATATGTAATTATCTAATAAGAGGCCATGTAACGCACGGGTTGGAAACTAGTATCACTCAATTTGGTCAGGCATTCTTTGTTGTTTTTTGTGTGTGTAGACTCATGGAGTCCTGAATGCTGTGAGCTGGGGTATTCTACTGCCCATGGGAGCCATATTTGCTAGATATCTCAAGACATTCAAATCAGCCGATCCGGCGTGGTTCTACCTTCATGTAGCTTGCCAGCTGATTGGTTATGGTGTGGGAGTTTCTGGATTTGCCACTGGCATTCATCTGGGAAACTTGTCCAAGGGAATCACCTACTCGCTTCATCGGAACATCGGGATCGCAGTATTTGCGCTTGGTACCCTGCAGGTATGTTCTACTTCTATTGCACACATGTTGTTATGAGCTCTTCACCTGCCAAAATTTCAAGCCATTTTGTGCAATTGTACCATCAGATCAGAGTGTACAGTTTACATACAACAATTGATGTCTCTTATGACATTGTTGCTGCTTATAATATCGATAATACTCCTGTATGTTGCTTGAAATCAAGGGTTTTATGTCGCTTCCTCATTGATGCGCAAATTGCAATATCATTGCCCTTGTGAACTTACTGATTGTTTTATGTACAACATTTTGTCAAGATCTTTGCGCTCTTCCTGAGGCCCAAGAAGGATCACAAATACCGCGTCTACTGGAACGCGTACCATCACTCGGTCGGTTACACCATCATCATACTGGGCATCATCAACATCTTCAAAGGGATGTCCATCTTGGACGTGGAGCTGAAGTGGAAGACTGGCTACATCGTCGTGATCAGCATCCTGGGCGTGGTTGCTTTGATCCTGGAAGCCGTTACATGGAGCATCATCTTGAAGAGGAGGAAGGAGGAGAACAAGGCTTCAAATGGTTAATTGGCACTCTCTCTGTGATTCTTGTAGGCAGCGTAGGGCAGGGCAGGGCACCTGGGATCCTTATTTATCAGTGATGTTATGCATATAGAGGTTAGGTCCCTGTGATCTTGGTATATCTTTTTTTTGTACAGTAGAGATGTTTATGATGCACATTATACTGGAGATATCAGATGCTGGTACAGCTTGTTTACTCATTTGGGCTTCCCCTTGTCTTGTTCTGTTTGTGAATTGATGAGTTGATCATCCACTTGTGATATTTTGCCATTACAAATAGTGGAAGCATGATCTCTCCAGAAGACTAGAAAGGTGATTGCACGTAGCAGACAGGAAGGGCACTGAATACTCAAGTCGATGTCTTTTGTGTTATTCAAGAAAGTGAGAAGTGAGGTCAGATTTCACTTTATTTCAGTGGCAAGGAAGCAGCACGTTTGGCCGTTTGTTCTTCAGTTAGCTCCAGAACTCTGAAGAGTAGCATGTCAGGTATCTAAAACATGCAAACATAATCAATCTAGGAAACAATAGGTTTGGTGTTGGTTCTTTAGTTAGCTTCAGAAGAGTAAGCATGTCATGTATCCAAAACATGCAAACATAATCAATCTAGGAAACAGTACGTTTGGCTGTTGGTTCTTCAGTTTGCTTCAGAAGAGTAGCATGTCATTATCCACAACATGCATGCAAACAAAATCAATCAGTACAGAAGAGTGGGTGGTTTAGAGCATCTCTTACTATTTTCTGTTCTTTGAAATTTCATGGAGGAATTTATCTTTAAAAAATAACTTTAAATCTTATTACTCTATAGCAGAATCTCAATATCATATTCCTTATATTTTATTTTTATATCACCGATAGGCGCATCCTGTTTATCAAATATATTCTCTTTTTATTTTATTTATCTCTCTTTTATCATTGACAAGTGAGATCAGAATAAATAAAGAAAATAAGTGATAGAAAAAGATTTAGAGAATACTTTGTTTTTAGTAGTTTTTTAAGTATTTGTTGGAGCTAATTTATTAGTTATAATATCTAAAATTTAGGGGAGAGAAGCTCTTTATATTCTGCCGTAGATGTTGTTATACGAGTAGACGCCTCGTCACAGAGAACACGTTTCCTTTAATCCAATTTTCAAAATACAAGTATATATTTTTTATACAAACCAACAACTATTAACACATTATTTTTACATAGAGAAAAAATTGTATATAGTACTGCTGAACGTTCACCGATTCACACGTGTGCCACCGAAAATTTATTGTTCTCATATATGGCTTCATTACTATTAGTTTTAATCGTTAGTCGACATTAATTTATTCAAAAAAGCCAAAATTGTCCTTCCTATAGAAAATAAAAAATAAATGCAAAATTTCAGCAGTCTCAAATAAACGTGGATAATTTATCTTAATTGAAACAAAAACAATTAAAAACATATGTTTATTATTATTATTATTATATTTTTATAGATTTAATTTTTAAAAACTATTAATTAGTTGCTTGTTTGAAAGATTTGATTGCCAAATAATTTTTCTACCGATTTAAGTAAAGAGTTGAGTCTGAAAAAGTAAAATTACGTAACGAATGTCACGTATAATAGCCAGTTAATATATTATTTTATTTTTTATTTAAATAATTTTGAATTAAATTTATCACGACTCTCTTTAGAACCCATGACGAATTTTATGGGATTTTTATATGATCTAATATAAATCCTAAAAAAACAACTGTATTTCAAAGAAAGCTTAATCGGTATGTAAAAAAGAGGTATTCATTCCTCCCTAAAATATAACAATCTTTAATAAGTTTAGCACATATATTAACAAGATGTATAAAAAATCATGATACTTACTCTCTTCGTTTCCTGATTTGTATCAAAAATTGACTAAAAGAAATCATTTTACATTTTATTGTACATTTTGAAGTTTATACACCTAAAACAATACTATTTCTTTCTCATTTCTTGTGTTATCTTTACTAATGTATTATATTTAATAGGAGCAAATAAGAAAAATATACACAAATTAATTATTTCTTGATCTCTAAAATTATGTTCAAAACGATTTTCTTTTGAAAACCGAAGGAAACCGCTTGTGCTAGCACTCTCTGGAACAAAGGACATAAAAAATTATGAAATTTCTATTTCTTTAAAATTATCTGGAAAAATTGTTCCAATTATTCATATTTCTTCAAGCTTGTAAAAAAACTTTAAACTCGATTTACAATTCAAGTAGTTTTATTTCTTCAACATTTCTTATGTCCTCTTTATTTATTACGACACTTTAGTTTTTTATTGTCATCATTAATCCATCAGTTTTATTCTAAAAGGGAAGTTTGAATGCAGCAACTTATACCATATATATATACATATTATTTGTGTATAATGTATAGGTCAGCCAACCCTCCTAAATTTTAGTTTGTATCCTCACGGCCATCAAGAAAAGTCTAAATAGTTTAGAGGTAAAATAATCTTTCATCGATACTAAGAGCCAGAGCCCAGAGCCTGTTTGGATCTAAGAGGCTAATGTAGAGTATCCTAAATTTAGTCACTTTAGAGGCTAAAGAACTAAACACCAAAAGTTAAAATAAGCTAAAATGTTTTAGCCCCATTAGGGCACTCACAACCCTCAATGTAGGATGGTTTTTTAAGCATTTATTATGCTGTCACATATGAAAAAATGTGGTAGACAAGTTATTTAATGAGAAAATATACTAGAATATGAAGAAACTATGTATTAAGTAAAACACTGTATCTTCATTATATCTAAGACATAGATGGAAGTGATTGGATGAGAGGAGAGAGAGAAAAATAGTAGTATAAAAAATTTATTATAGATTCATATTAAACAACTAGGGTTGAGAACATAGTTTCTAGATATAATGTCTTGCTGATATGACAAAATAAGACCTCACCTAAGAGACTATGGGTTGAGATTGCCTAGCCTTAAAGAGAAGTTAATAGGAGCTAAAATGCCCATTTTTCCACCCTTTTCCCTACTATGCATGCATGCATAAAAAACAAGGAGCAATAAATATGAGATATTTGAGTAATTCTGCATGACAATAAAGCCTTTAGCCTTTTTTCCTACTATGCATGCATGCATGAAAACAAGGAGCAATAAATATGAGACATTTGAGTAATTCTGCATGACAATAAAGCATTTAGCCTTTTATTTTAGTCACTCGATCTAAATAAGGTGTGACTAAAATTTACTCTCTCCGGTGTCTTAGCCCCTTGATCCAAACAGACAAGTAATAAGGGATTATGGGCCTGTTTGGATCTAGGGGCTAAAGCATAAGAGCTAAAATTTAGTCACTTTAGGGCTAAAAATCCAAACACCAAGGCTAAAAAGGGGCTAAAAATTTTTAGCCCATTAGCCCCAAGGAGGAGCTAAAGAGGGGCTAAAATGCCCCTTTTCCACTCATACCCCCATCATGCATGCATGCATGAAAAGCAAAAACAATAAATGAGGGATATTTCAGTCATTATACACAACAATAAATGCTTTAGCCCTTTTTTAGCCATTGGATCCAAACAAAGGTGACTAAAATTTTAGTCCATTTTTTAATCACTTTGTTTTAACCCCTTGGATCCAAACAGACTCTGTATTTATAACGAATTTGAAATGATCGCATTAACAAAACAGCGGGCTAGCTATGTGCCTTTGTCATGCCAGGTTGCATCGCGCACGGTCGTCGAGTATGTTGCACGCCGGCCGAACGGGCGGTGCGCCGTGCACGCTTGTTGGCGAATCGAAGAGACCACCTGAGAATCGAGATCGTCACAACGGAAGCAAGTAAGCATCCACAATGTATGGAACTAGTATTAGATTGACATATGTATGGAACTAGTATTAGATTGATATGTGGCAAAGTTATTTTTTTAGAAAAATGCTACAATGTATAGTACTAGAGGTATGATTTTTAGCAAGATAAAAAATATAAAATAATATATGCTCTACCCAATGGACAACTAGCAAACCAAAAAAATAGTATTATTTAATTTGAAGAATTAGTATCCATGCTTAGAACTCATACCTTACTTAGCACTACCTTCTCAATGTATGGAACTAGTACTAAAGCTATTCACAATGGTGAATTTCATAGCACTGTTTCCTAGAATGTCACGTTAACTTTACAACTCAATGAAATATCCTCTATCAGTGGAGAGTTTCATTTCACTATTTCCTATGCTAATCAGTGTAATTAAATGTAACTAGCTCTCATGAAATATCCTCTCTCCGATGAAACGACTTAGCTCTCAATGGTTGTTTCATTTCATTTCATCCGTCTTGGAAACGGGTTAGCACTATGTCATGGTGATGACACTAACTTTTCTCTTTCTTCATTAATTAAATGCTATGTAAGCAAAAAATCTGATGTGACATGATAATTAATACTATGAAACACCTCATGAAACTCCATTGTGAATAGCCTAAAGTAAAATTTTTTTTTTAAATACCTCTTATTTCATACATTGTGGATGCCGAGAATCGAAGAGACCTACGCTCGGAACTCCACGAGTTCACTGACCGTCGTCAATGGAGGGCCGGGAGTATTGAATTAAAGACATCTAGACCGTTGGTGTTCGGCGATCTATATACATATGCACTCCCCTTTTTCATTGATCCTCAGCTGGTTGTACGTAGGCAGCTGTAGCTTCATCACAAACGAACCATGTTGGAGTCCGGTTTTCTCGAGCTCAAAGTAGATTACTCAGCGACTTACGGCGACTGTGCCATCGGCAAGTCTCTTCTCTCCGATGTCTTCTTCGCTGGAGGGCACACCTGGAGGGTATGGTTCTACCGGCGTGGGAGCAGGGTAGAGGACAAAGGTAAGTACCTCTCTGTCTACCTCGTGCTGATGGGCAAATCCAACAACGTCAAGGCAATATTTGATGTATTCTTGATGGGAAAAGACGGGGAGCCATCTTCGTCCCACGCGAGGAGGTTCCTGCATGTATTCTCAAGTGATTCTCCCGGAAGGGGTTGGCCACAATTTGTGAAGCGAAGTGATCTCGAGTCCAACGTTATGGATGATGGCACGGTCAGAATCATGTGCGTGGTTATCGTTCTGCGCGACGGAGACAAGCCCGTCGTTGCCGTGCCACCGTCCGACATCGAAGCCCATCTCGGCAGCCTGCTCGACAGCCATCGGGGCGCCGACGTCACCTTCGTCGTTGGCGGCGAGGAGTTCCCCGCTCACCGCGCCCTGCTCGCCGCCCGCTCGCCGGTGTTCCTGGCGGAGCTCCTCGGCAACATGTCCGAGTCCACGTCGCCGCGCATAACGCTGCGTGACATCGAGCCGGCAACGTTCAGAGCTCTCCTCCGTTTCATCTACACCGATGAGATGGCTGGCGACGACGGCGTTGAGTACGAGGCCGACTCGGCGACTCACGCGTTAACGCGTCTTGTCGTCGCGGCCGACCGGTACGCGCTGGACAGGCTGAAGCTCATGTGCGCCCAGAAGCTGGTGGACAGCATGACGGCGGAGACAGTCGCCGATATCTTGGCCTGCGCCGAGACGAACAGCTGCCCCGAGCTGAAGAAGATATGCATCGACTTCTTCGCCGTCGATAACAATTTCAAGAAAGCCGTGTTCACCGATGGTTTTGCAGTTCTTGTGCAGAAATTCCCCCTCATTGCTGATGAGCTCAAGAAGAGGGTGGAGAAATTGTAACTCCATGTTGCCTGCATCGTCATATGAACTACTGCCTCCCCATCGTGTGCTGTTTTAGAATTATGCTAACAATTATATATACATCAATATATGTTTCGTGTCATTGATCCAGTCTCAAAGATTGGATTTGTTGTTCGCCTATGTTTTATGTCATTTGCTCTGGCAGATCACGGTGCATGCATAATTTTGGTCACGGTGCAGCTTCCTTGAATTGTTGTAGTTGGCCATCTCTATCTTCAATTGAATCATCTGCCTTTACTTAAAAATCATCAGTGGTTCCATGATGGATAATTTTGCTAACTAGCTTTTAATTGCACATTGCTAATAGAATATCAAAATATAAAGAAGCATGGGTGCCATGATTCTCGGCTATTGGTATATAATATATGGGAAAATTACTCACATGCCATTATAATTTTCAGAAATTGCTTATATGCCATTGTCAGTGACTGTGGCGGCCCCCATCTGTCAGTGACACATCGATGGCATATTAGCAAATCGCAAAAATTGTAATGGCACGGAAAAAATTAACCCTATATATATTGAGGTGTAGTTGTGTTTGAAGTTTTTCAAAATCCGAAGATTTTTTATGCTTCCAGGCCAGGGGCGGATTCACCTTTGGACATGGACCCCCAAAATTGTTTACTCATTGTTGGGGAATAGATTTCCCCTTGAACAGGGGTCAAATGACGTCAGCCTCCGACAGCCTTTGGCTCGGAGCTTAACATTATCGAAGCCTGTATCTTCCTAAAGAAGCTGTTTCCAAGCCTCAGGGTTCATTTCGGAGCCTGCTAGGGCGAAGCCCCCGAGCCCCGTCGAAGCCCTCTGGAGCGAGGTCCCTTGGAGCCCCGGAGCGAAGCCCTCAAGATTCCTTGAAGACTGCCAGAAGCTTAGTCTCATGCTAACTTCGAAGCCAGCCTCCGGACCTTGTTCGGAGTTAACCTTCGAGCCTTGCTCGGAGTTAACCTTCGGGCTTTGTCCGGGGTTGACCTTCGAGCCCCCCCTTCAGAGCTCCTCAGAGCTAGTCTCCGAGACCCCAGTTCGGAGCCCAGTTCGGAGTATGCTTCGAAGCCCCTTCGGAGTGTACTTCGAAGCCTCCTTCGTAGCCTCTGCCAGAAGTACTCCGGTCCCTACTCCGAAGCTAAAGAAATATCTAAGCCTCGCTACAGTGAAGAGGCCATACCGGGGCCCTTCCGCTCCTGGTATGTCGTTTAGCTGGTCAAAGTATGACGTTGTCTGAGATGTTTGTAAAGCTGTAAAGCAGTTTTGTACAGTAGCTAGCTCCTTTTTCCCTTTTTACCCCTATGAGACTAGGGCTTATAGAGGGCATTTTGGTCTTTTCCTTAAGGCCTGCGTGCCTATAAAAGCAAGGCCAAACCCTTGTAATAGGACACCCTCTCCAGGGGCCATGGGACCCAGGAGCTCACTTCTCCACACCAAGGCATACCATGCCAAATCCACCACAAATTGGACGTACGACTATTATCCTCTAGGGGAGGCCCGAACCAGTATAAATCAATTTTCCCTCTGAGAGAACCCTTCGAGGTTCATTCTACACATCATATACACACATACAAAACCTGTGTTGTAGCTAACACAATTGCTACAACACTCATCGATCACAAACTGTTTACATTGTTGTGTTCCCCTTTTGAATTAACATGATGTTTGTGCTTATAATTTCTTTGAACAAATTTTGGGAGCAACAAAAAACATCTTGCCGGCGGAGGAATGGTAACAGTTTGTGGGATGTAGTGCATGCGTGCATCGGAGAGTTCTCCTTTGTAATCTGTTGGGGGAAATTGCTTCACTTTCAAGACTTAGAGATTAATAACTCAAAGGTTCACTAAGCTTCAGAGCTGGTGGGCTCTTATTCGAAGGTGAAGGCGTCAAGCCGAAGGGTGCCTCGATCCAAAGTCCTGAGAAGCCCTCCGCAAGATACGAAGGCTCCGAAGCAGAGCGAAAAGATTGATAAGATGTTTGGCTTATCCATCTGCCTCGGGCAACTTTACCCTTTTAACCTTGCTCTGGGTACCGAATAGTTTTCACTATGTCGGTTGTAATCTAGGGGTAATTAGGTCTTTTCCTTAGACATTTTTGCCTATAAATACCCCCCTCTCTACCCTGTAACAAGGATCGAATACTCAGCTATTCAATACACATATTCGAACTACTTGAGCTATTATCCAATACGGAGGCTTAAGACAGTTCTTAAACACGAACTCACTGTTTGTCCGTTCTTGATCTCAGAGAACCTGTTAGCGTAAACTTTTACGCCAACAGTTGGCACCGTTCGTGGGGAACCAAGTTCTAGAAGCTTGTTCTCTACTGCTGACTGCACTTCGAAGAGCACTTACGGAGGGAACCTCGGAGTCTCAAGATTCCGCGCACCCTTCGGTAAGGGGCTTCTTAGTGCAGCTCGAGGGCCCTCGCTCGCCTTCCCAAGTCAATCAAAGTCCTCGGTCTTTGGACCTCTCCATGACTAGCTATGCCTCCGAAGCGAAACCAAGCCTCGGGTCCTCTCCGAAGGTCCCCTCGGACCACAGGAGCCGGACCCTCAACCGCTCCGGTGATTCCCGAAGATGCCGCTGGGCGTCGAGTGCCCAGGGGCCCCCGAGCTCCTCCTACGGTGCTCCGAACTGATTATGTCAGCTCCTAAGACCCGGAGCTGCCCTCCGACGAAGACGAAGACCTTCCTAGAACTGAGGCTATTCAACTAGCAAGGCTTCAGGAGGAAGAGGCTAGGTGGAGGCAAGAGGCCACCGATCGCCTCCGCACTCAAGCCTCCACCGAGACTCAAGAAGGGCCTCAAGACGGTGGTGCTCTCAATCTCCTAGAAGCTGCCCAAGTCCCGGAGGAGGCTGAGAACGCATCTTTCGACGATGAGTCTCCGTTACATTCGGACTTGCAAAGAGTGTCCTTCGATCCCAGATTAAAGGCCTCGAAGTTGCACAAGTACTCCGGTGGGTCAGACCCTGGAGAGTTTGCCCGCTCATATGCCTTGGCAATAGAAGCAAGCGGAGGGGTGCGAAACACTATGGCAAAATGTTTCCCCCTCGCTCTCGAAGGCATGGCGCTCCGATGGTTCTGGTCCCTGAAGCCAAGATTGATCAGATCCTGGGAGAAGCTGAAGAAGAAGTTTGTGAGCAACTTCCAGGGTACCTTCGTGGCCCCGATGTCCACAGGGAGTTTGTTCCAGGTGAAACAGCGGGCGGGAGAAACACTCCGGGAGTACTTCACGCGCTTCGCCCACACCAAGTCACAGATTAAGGGCCTGTCTACCTCTTCGGTAGTCGATGCCGCCTGCGAAGGGGTGCTAAACCCCGACCTGCTCATCAAGCTCCATCGGAAGCCGGTGACGTCTGTGGCGCAGCTGATGGCGTACTTCGAACAGCATGCCAAGGTGGAGGAAGGTCGTCTTCGACGAGCCGGAGCACCCGTGCCTACCCCCCGAGAAGTTAAGACGGAGCCTGAAGCCTCAGCTCCTCTGCAACCCCCTCAAGATAACCGCTTCAACGAGCACAGGCGAGGGAAGAAGCATTTCCGTTCGGAGGTGCTAAACATTGCACCTTCCGTTCCGAAGGCACCTGCCAATTTTCAGCAGACGCAGAACTTCAAGGCTGGAGCACCGAAGCCTCAAGAGAGAGCACCTGGCAGGCGCTAGAGTTTTTTCTGTTGCGTGCATGGCGACAATAGAAGCCATGACACGAAGTATTGCAAGGCAGTGATGGCCCTTCGGGGCGACTACCTTGGGCGAAGTACCGGGCGGGGTACTTTGGATCAAGCCCCACCAGCGGCACGGTCAGAGCCTGTACAGGTCGTGGCCCGAGCCGGTGTCCCAGAAACCCTCATGCGACTTCCGGTGGCCAACATTATGCCACCACCCAAGCAGGAAGAATCATAAGACCGCGGCAAGCGAGTGGTCCTGCCCATCTCCGGAGGGGGGACCCTCGGGAACATGTCCAAAAAGCAGCAGCGTGAGTACGTCCGCGAGGTTGGGCACATTGGGACTTCGAGTTCCGCAGAGGGGATGACAGAGTGGTCTCATGTGCCCATCTCGTTTACTGCCAACGATGCCGCGGGGGTAAAATTCCCCCATGCTGACCCCTTGGTCATTTCCGCAGACATAGCAGGGGTGGAGGTCCGAAGGATCCTGGTGGACGGCGGGAGCTCCGCAGACATACTTTTCGTCCAGGCCTTCGATCAAATGTGCATCTCCCGGAAGCATCTACTTCCAGCGGCCCAGCCACTTCAAGGGTTCTCAGGACCGCCTCTCGATGCCCTCGGCCAGATAGGCCTCGAGGTTGCCTTCGGAGAGGGGCCTCTGGCCAGGGTAGAAGAGGTGATCTTCGATGTTGTCGACGCCCCATATGCTTACAATGCAATATTCGGCCGAGGGATGCTGAACCAGTTCGGGCCTATAGCGCACCACAATTATCTTTGTCTCAAAATTCCCAAACAAGGTGGAGTGCTTACTATTTCAGGAGACCAAGCTACAGCCACGAGAATGGAGTATGGGCACGAACAGCCGTTGGATCCCCGGCAAGTGCACAACGTGGCGGAAGGCACGGAAGAGGTACCAGAGGCTTCGAACCCTTCAAAGGGACTCTCCCTCAAGCCAAGCCCGGAAGGTGATGTCGAGACAAGGATAATTTCAAAAGATGGCAAAGAATACCCAGTACAGTTCGGCAAAGGGCTATCCCCGGAGATAGCTGCCTCATTGGAAGAAGTCGTCAAGCAAAATCTAGACGTCTTTGCCTGGACCGACGAAGACATCACCGGGGTTGATCGAAGCATCATCGAGCATAGCCTGCTCGTCAACCCGAAGGCCAGGCCAGTACGCCAGGGGCTCCGCAAGCTGTCTGTAGAAAGAGCAAGCCTCGCCAAAGCCGAAGTAGAGAAATTATTAAGGGCTGGCATCATCAGGGAGGTAGCCCATACCGAGTGGTTGGCTAACCCTATTTTTGTAAGGAAGAAAGACTCGAACAAATGGCGCATGTGTATTGACTTTACTTCATTAAATAAAGCATGCCCGCGAGACCCCTACCCGATGCCCCGAATAGACCAACTGGTGGATTCCACAGCCGGCTCCGAATTGCTAAGTTTCCTTGACGCTTATTCCGGGTATCATCAAGTCTGGCTGAAACGCGAAGACGAAGCCAAGACAAGCTTCATAACTCCTTCTAGAGTATTTTGTTATGTAAGAATGCCTTTTGGCTTGCAGAATGCCGGAGCCACCTTTTCACGTTTAATAGCTAAGGTTCTAGGTCATTGTAACACCCCAAATTTTCTAAGAAATAAAAATATTATTTAATTCAATTTCCTGGATTTTATTATTTTGAAAAATACCTTTAATACTCTTCTTTACCTTTTTGAACTACAACACAGAGTTAATGACCAAACCAGGAGTTGAAAATTTTTGTATAAACTTCCAAGGCCAAGATATATTTTTGTGAATTTTTACAAATTTTTATCAACCATGGAAGTAGCCTTATTATTTTAAACTATTTTCTGCAATTATTTTAAATCAGAAAAACCTTTAAAACACTAATGGCCCCCTTCCCTTCTTTTCTCTCTATCTCCCAGCCGGCCCAGCCCACTCCTTCCCGCGCGCGCCATCTGACCGGTGAAGCCCACCCGTCAGTGACCCCCCTCCTCTCGCGCGCGCACCCGACACCCCGGCTCCACCTGTCGGCACCAACAGTCCCCTCCCGCGCCCGAGCCCGACTCCACCCGTCAGTCCTCTCACTCGCGCGCCCACGCCCGCTGGCTAGTGGCCCCCGCTTGTCAGTATCATCATCCACCTCGCGCCGCCGCCCCCAAATCGCGCCGGCCGACGACCTCGCCCTCGGATTCGCCTCGCCGGCCCCTCCCCCATTAAATTGACGCCATTAATTGGTTCCCCGCGCCCGGCCGACCGTTTCCCCCCGTTAAACCACGCGTTTAAGCCCCCGGGAACACCGCACCGTGCATGGCCGAGCCCTCGCCGGCGAGTTAAGGCCCTCCCTCGGCTTTCCTTGCATGCGAGCTCCGCCGGTGGCCCTATTTAAGCCCCTGGCCTCCACCGCGTTCGACCTCCACGACCATTCACAGCGAGAACGAACAGAGCGCTCCCCTCTTCGGTTTTTAGCACCTCACCACCGCTCCTACTCCGGTCGCCCCTCGCTGTCGCTAGTAACCTCCTCCACCCTAGCCAACCACACCCCCGTGACCGCAAGGACGTCACCGACCCCGGCCGCCCGTCCGCCATCCACGAACCTCGCCGGAACACCGTCGCCGACAAGGACCCGAAACCACCTCGCCGTCTACCCTCGTCGCCGGCCACGCCCCGTCGTCCTCGGACCACCGCAGAGGTACCCTCGTGATCCCCGCAATGTCCTCTTTCCGTTTTAGGCCTTAGCTTCGACCGCCATCGCTCGCCGTGGCCTCTAGCCCGCTCGCCGTCGCCGGAGAAGACGACTGCACAGGCTGAGTACCCGTGCCGTGTCAGATTCACGCGTGACCATGCGATCTGGATTCGACGGTGATGATTAATTCCCGCGTGCGATTTAATCAGATCCGTTAGATCTCGGCGAAGGGGTATGTTCTAATCTCAGTCATTCGTTAGGTTTAAAATCCCGCATCGCATTTGAGCCACACGATTGTTGGACCGGAAACGGCGACCAGAGGGGGGTGAATGGGAGCTTTTAAAAATTCGGGCTAAAAACTTAGCCTTCGGTTCTGTTCTGTCTTCCTGCGGAACAGGCTTCGAACACTACCTTCGAAGGTCTGGTTCGGAGGTACTTCGACACCTTCGAACACAGGCTTCGGAGGAGCAACAGTTCGAAGCCAAGAAGACTTCGCTCCACTAACAACCCTCGAAAACCAACTCTGCTAAGTCAGTGCAGGCTCCGCACACAGGGTGCTTCGAGCAGGCTTCGCACTTCACCCTTCGCAAGAGTGGACAGCCCTCTGAGGACTTCGACCAAGTACTTGGCGACAGCAACTGGTGCTGGGCTTCGTAAGCGAAGGTCTACACGCACACAAAACGGACTAAGCTAAGGGCTTCGACACAGGAAGCAAAACGGGATACAACCAGGGCTTCGCTAGTAAGCAGCGAGGTCTTGCCTCGTGTTACACAGAGCGACAGCACACTGAAAAACACACTTCGCGAGGAAAAACACCCTTCGCCAAAACAGGCTTCGGTGAACTAAAACTAGCGAGGTATGCAATGCGAGCTCAAGCAAAAGCACACAGAAGCAGGGCTTCGCCGCTTGAACAAGGAACACAAAATATATTGAACTCTGGATGAAAACCAGCGAGGTATGTGTACAGGAGCTCAACAGTAAATGCTCAAAGTGTTAAATGTTACCTACCGAGCCCCCATATTTATAGCCCACGGCTTCATCCTAAGGAAGTGACTACATTACCCCTAGGGTTTACAACAGATTTGTCTCTACAGAACTAAGGGGTACAAAAGGTAGTCCACCTTTATTTTGGAGGCTTCTCTGTCAGCTGCAGAGGGGACAGTGTCAGCCTTTTTCAGAACAGACAGTGTCAGCCTTTACAGTGTTGACTTCTGGAACCTCCCTTCGCACGCGAGGGGTGCGGAAGCTTCGGCGAGAAGCCTGCAGCCTGTTGGCCTTCGCTCCGCCGAAGAAGTCCTTCGATACAGTGACGGTTTTAAGCCGAAGCCGTCAAAGCCCTTGGGCCTTCGCACCACCACCTTCGGAGTGGACCTCCACGGCTTCGCAGCTCCTCTGAGCTCAACCACCGTCCGTCCGTGTACCGAAGCCATGCATGGCCGAAGCACCACAAGTCAACCTCACTCCGGAGCTAGCCTCGCTCCGAAGTACCACCCTTCGAAGTCCCTCCTTCGTCCAAGGCCTCCGCATGAAGCATTCCATGAGCACTTCGTCGCAGTGTCTCACTCCGAGCACACTCCTCGACGAGCCTCATCCGGACCATGCCTTCGATGCGCCTCGACTTCTGAGACCTTCGTCGGGCCACCTTCGAGTGTCTCCCTCCGGAGCACACTGCGAACACCTTGCCTCCGCAGAGGACTTGATCCACCAACTCCGAAGTCACTCCATTCGGAGTACCTTCGAAGTGCCTCACCTCCGAGGACTTTGTCTCGGAGTACCTTCAGCCGGAGCCACGCTCCGCACTCTCTGCCTTCACCTGGCACGACTCGACCCGAGGACCGACCCGGACCACCTTCGCAGCCACCGTGACGGAGCTCCCCGCTCCCCTGGCATCAAGCCTCCCGCTTGACCCTGGTTCACCCGGCTCGAACCCTGTCCGTCGCCTCCGAAGTCCCTGCGCACCACCGACAAGCAAACAAGTGTATCCAGTACTCCGGAGACCTCTCCGGGTTAACAACCTCCGGTACACACTCCGGTGTACCGCCCAAAGTACCGAAGCCTTCGGTACGAACCCAGTCATCGCGTACTGCCGGACCCCTCCGACAGGCACACTCCGCTGCGCGGCTGCAGCAAGCAAACACCTCCGAACACCCTTCGGAGGTCCAACCTCCGAACCCCCTTCGGAGATACCCTTCGAACAGAGGGTAAAAAGCCTGTCAATCACTCATCACAAACACCGAAACCACCCTTGGTTTCTCAATCTCCCCCTTGATGAGTGCATTGACAACCAAATCCAAGTTCAAGAAAATTTTAAAAATTTCAGCACACAAGTGACCATAAAAAAAAAACTCAGACAAGAGCCAAAGCATGTCACTTGATAAAAGAATTTTTCTCCCCCTTTCTCAAAAGAGTAAAAGCCCTTTTTGGCAAATCTCCCCTTGATAAGAACTCCCCCTGAGTTAAGCAAATTTTTCTCCCCCTTTATGTCAAAAATCTCTCCCCTTGCGAAATTATGCCTTCTTGCGACAGAGAACAAGGCAAATCTCTCCCCCTTTGGCAATGCAAGCATCAAGGAGCAGTCAAAAAATGCAAAGCTTCGAAATGAATAGAATTGCAAAGACATATAATGCAAAAATATGCCAACATTAACACTAATGATCATGTGCTCAGCTCAATTTAACATTCTGTGAAACAAGATGATGGCATGTGATTTTGTTATTTTGGAAGTAAAAGCATCACCACTTAATCACAGCAGCTAGACATGCGAAGGCAAGGACTGCGCAAAGCTAACAAATTCTACCCTAGACAGACAATTCTTGTTCAAAAGGAGCTTTGAAAGCAAACTTGATGAGCCATTAAATTTGTTGTTCTTTTCTTAATGCCAGGGGTTATTTGTTTGTCCACCTTATACTTTCCAATCAGGCCAAGCCTAGGCAAGAAAGCCATCAGAAGCTTAAGGCGGTGATTTTGGCATACACTACACTATCCCAGTTCAGACCAATGTGCAATGGTAAGCGGTCTAGAATAGAGTAGTGCGACAAACAAACCCTCCTGGATCTTTTCATTGAAACCAGACAAATCATGGATTTTGATTTTGATGAGTTAATTATTTTGATGAGTATCCATGAATAAAGAACACATTTTTCAAGTTGCATATTTTAGCATCCAAGGAACAGTGTCTTGCTGCCAAGTAGATAAAAGATAGCTAAAAGCAGTCCAGTCTAAACAAGCTAGATGCAAGATTGTGCGGTGAGCAAGTTTTGAGTTTAGAAAATAAAACAGCATGCACAATCAATGTTCCATATATATTTCATAGAGCTGATCTGTCATGATTTCTTTGAATTAAAAGCAGGCATATAATAGCAAAATATGTAAGTGCAATTCCACACATAATGAGCATATGCAAAACATTTAAAATCAGCTCCCCCTCACAAAATGCCGTAGGGATGACAAATACCAAGTTCCCCACGCAAGTAAGCAAATCGAGAAGCATCGAGGGGTTTTGTAAAAATGTCGGCAAGCTGGTGTTGGGTATCAACATATTGAAGTTCAATATCACCCTTCTCATTGTGATCTCTGAGAAAATGATACCGTACATCAATGTGTTTGGTTCTGGAGTGCTGAACCGGGTTGTTTGCAATACAAATAGCACTAGTGTTATCACAGAAAAGTGGAACACTCTTATAATCTAACCCGAAATCCCGCAAAGTGGAAACCATCCACAAAATCTGAGAGCAACAGCTAGCTGCAGCAACATATTCGGCCTCAGCCGTCGATTGTGCAACACTAGACTGTTTGCGGGAAGACCAGCAAACCAGAGATGTACCCAGAAAATGACAAGTACCAGAGGTACTCTTCCTATCAATTCTACACCCAGCAAAATCCGCATCTGAATAGCCTCTAAGACATAAAGATGAAGACGAAGAATACCATATGCCAAATTCAAGGGTGTGTTTGAGATACCTTAGGATGCGCTTTACCGCTTGGCGGTGCGAAGCTCGTGGTGAAGCCTGAAAACGAGCGCACAGACACACAGCGAAGTGTATGTCCGGCCTCGTGGCAGTCAAGTAGAGGAGGGAGCCGATCATGCTTCGGAACTCCTTCTGGTCTACGGCTTCTCCATCTTCGTCAGGGTCCAATGCTACAGATGTAGCCATTGGAGTGGCGAGGGGCTTCGCATCGGACATGTCAAACTTCTTGAGCAGGTCCTTGGTGTACTTTGTCTGGTGGACAAAAGTACCTTGTTTGCTTTGCTTGATTTGCAAACCAAGGAAAAAGGTGAGTTCACCCATCATTGACATTTCAAATTCCCGGCTCATGGTATCTGCAAACTCGGCAACTAAAGCATGAGAAGAGTCACCAAAGATGATATCATCCACATAAATCTGCACTAGAAGGAAATCTTTGCCATGCTTGAGAGTAAACAATGTTTTATCAACAGAGCCCATCACGTACCCTCGCTCAAGCAGAAAAGACTTAAGTCTATCATACCACGCCCGAGGGGCCTGCTTGAGTCCATAAAGAGCCTTATGAAGTTTAAGGACTTTATGTGGGTACTTGGGGTTTTCAAAACCAGGGGGTTGTTTTACATAAACATCTTCACCTATGAAGCCATTAAGAAAAGCACTTTTGACATCCATTTGATAGAGTTTGAACCCCCGGGATGTCGCAAAGGCAAGCAAAATCCTAATGGCCTCAAGGCGAGCAACTGGTGCAAAAGTTTCAGTAAAATCAATCCCTTCTAGTTGAGAAAAGCCCTGAGCTACAAGTCTAGCCTTATTTCTAACAATTGTTCCATCCTCCCCTTGTTTATTTTTAAAAATCCATTTTGTTCCAATGAAATGAACATTAGGTGGAGGATCAACTAAAGTCCAGACTTGGTTTCTTTCAAAATTCTCAAGCTCTTCATGCATGGCATTGATCCAACTAGAATCGGAAAGTGCATGACTAACATCTAAGGGCTCGAAAGAAGCAACAAAAGCAGCATTAGTGAAATGGGCATGAGAGCGAGTTACCCTTTGATCAAGCTCACCAATGATCTGCTCGGGAGGGTGCATCCTTTGGACATGATGTGGAGCCTCGCGGCGGGATGCAGTCTCCCCCTCAACTTGTGCGTTGGAGTGGTCCAAGATGACCGATGTTGAGGTAGTCGCTTCGGGACCTCGTGCCGAAGTAGTAGAAGCGGGGTCAGCTTCGGGGGTCGATGTCGAGGGTAGTAGGGGTTCATCCTCGAATTCTCCGGGATCTTCGTCTTCGAATAAGGTTTGTTCCATGTCGTGTTCATTTGCCTGTTCAAAAGCAGAACTAACAGAGGGGGTTGATTCATCAAAAGTCACATCACATGACTCGATGACAGTGTTAGTTTCCAAGTTATAAACACGATAAGAATGACCATGAGTAGTATAACCCAAAAAGATCCCGTCAGACGATCGCGACTCAAATTTATCCAAGTTACCACGCTTCAGGATGAAACAGCGACAGCCAAAAACTCGAAGATGAGTAACCTTGGGCTGTCTCCCAAAACGCAGCTCATAAGATGTCAAGTTTAAAATTGAGCGCAAGAAAATTCGGTTTGAGATGTAGCAAGCAGTGTTCATGGCCTCAGCCCAGAATTTTCTAGGAGTCCTATGCTCATCAAGCATCGTCCTAGCCATCTCAACCAAAGTGCGGTTCTTCCTCTCAACAACACCGTTCTGTTGAGGAACCCGCGGAGCAGAGAATTGATGTTCTATGCCATGCTCCATGCAAAAGTCAACAAAGAGACTATTTTTGAACTCGGTGCCATTATCGCTTCGAATGAATTTCAATGCACCTGGGAGTTCAGTGAAAAGTCTCAAAGCCAAGCTCCGAAAGTGTGAAAACACTTCATCCTTGCTGGCAAGAAAGAAGACCCAAGAGTAGCGAGAGTAATCGTCGACAATAACTAAAACATACCACTTGCCGCCTAAGGAACTAACCCGAGAAGGACCTACAGTGTCCATATGGAGAAGTTCTCCGGGCTGTTCAGTCATCACTGTGGTGACTGGCGAATGTGAAGCGGCAATCATTTTTCCATGTCGACAAGGAGCGCAAACTAAATTCTTCTCAAACTTGAGCTTGGGCAATCCTCGGATCAGACCTAGGGCGCTCAGACGAGCGAGCAACTCAAAGCTCATATGCCCTAGTCTCCTATGCCACTTCCAAAGCTCAGAAGTCGAATGTGCAACAAGACAATGAGAAGATCCAGACGACTCTGAAAAATCAGCTCCAAAAACTCTCCCAACCCTAAAGATCTTACACACCACAACGCCATCAGAATTGAGCACTTGCGAAGTATTGCGATGAAATCGCACTTCGAAGCCCTCATCAAGCAACTGAGATACAGACAGCAAATTGTATCCCAGGTTCTCAACCAACGCAACATCTTTGAGAGTGAAATTTGTGTTAATTCTTACCACACCTTTACCTTTCACTCTACTCCTTCGATTGTTTCCGAAGGTGATATGTTCCCTTTGCTTGGTTGTGGTGAGGCTGGAGAACCAATTTGCATCTCCGGTCATGTGGCGCGAACAACCGGAGTCCATGATCCACGTGCCCTCCAAGCCTCGACCTGTCGCCTACACATGATAAGAGCGTCTCGATCGCTCAGTGCTGGGGTGAGTAAAATAATGACGAGGCATCCAGCACTGAGTGACACGAGTAGTAGGCACAGTAAAAGCAGACGGTCTACGCACATAATAATCAGAATGATGCAAAGTGCGAGGTCTATCTACATGCAAAGAACGCAAAGCATGTCGAGGTCTCCTACTCTGACGAGGTACAAAGCTACTCGCCCGAGGTCTACCACCATATGGAACATGGTGAACACCTCGAGGAGCAAAACCTCTCCGAGAAGCACGAGGAGCCTCGAAAACAGGACGAGAGTAATACTCAGACTCATGCATACCTAAAGATGGGTAATGCATGTCCTGATAGCTCATCGCCTGTGCACGTCGCTCATCCTTGATGCGACGGAAACAGAAACCAATCAAATGACCCGCCCGCTGACAATAAGAACAGTGAAACACTCTCCTGGGGGCACTCTCATGGGTCACAGGAGCAACTCTCACAGGCTCCTTGGGTTTCTTCACAGTGGTTTTCTTGGGAGGAGTTTTCTTGGTAGGAGGAGTGGTTTTCTTTGGTGGATGGGTAGGCTGTTTGGCTGGTGGGGTGTCCAACAGAGCTCTCTCTTTCTCTAGGGTGGTAGGAGAGGTAAAAACAGTTTTGGTCTTACTGTCTGAAGCTATCCTCTCAAAACCCAAACCTAGAGCTACCCCGGCTCTGTCAGCACACAACTTGGTCTTGGCCAAGAGCAAATCCATCCTACCCTTTCCCTCAGTGCATTTATTCACCACAGAAAGAAGGTATTCATTTTCAGACATGAGATTTTCAGCTCGCTCTCTGACAGTGCCTAGCTGGTCCTTAAGGGTGATGCAAGTGTCACAAACAGGTTGCACATCCTTAGAACTACCGGCCCTCTCCAATCTAGCCTCCAAATCATGAACATGCTTATCGCGTAAAGAAATGCTATCGCGTAATAAAGAGCAGTTCATGCAATCAATAATATCATGAGGTCTAGAATCCACCTCCAAAAGCTGCTTCTGTGCAGTCTCAAGCTCAGAGAGAGTTTGAGCATGTACTGAACGCAACTGAGCAAGCTCACTCATGACAACAGAACATGATTCACATTCAGCATCATCAAATTTAGACTTAAGCATGGCATATTCAGTAGATACATTTTCTAGCCTAAGTCTATGGTCTTTTCTTTCTCTAGCGGCTTGCACAAGTAATCTATCCTGACCTAGCACAACTTCATTTAGCTCATCTAATTTAATTAGAAGCTGGTCAGATGATAGGTTTACCTCAGATGAGTCAAGCTCATCGCCGCTGTGATCGCTGTCGGCCATGAAGCAAAGGCCGGTGAAGTCACGTCCCTTTTTGTCCTTCTTGTCCTCCTTCCTTGGGGACTCCTCCTCCTCAGAGCTCGACTCCTCAGTTGAGGAAGTGTCGATGTCGCTGAGAGCAGCAACAAAAGCTCTGGAAGCGGCCTTGGCTACTTTCTTAGCCATCTTGCCGCGCTTGCCCTTCACAAAGGGCTTCCTCTCCTTTTTGTGGTATTTGGGGTGGTCACTCTCATCTCTCTTCTTGAACTTGGGGCAATTGGCCTTGATGTGAGAGGTGTCGCCACATTCATAGCACCCACTAAAACCACTTCTCCGCTGATCCCGTCTCTCATGATGAAAGCGGGTGAACCTCCGGGCAATGAGAGCAAGCTCGTCATCAGCTAGAGTATCCACCTGCTCCTTTGTGACGGAGACCAGGGAGGACAAAGCAAAACCATCTGCAAGAACACAAGTGCCTGATGTGCTTGGTTCTGCAGTGGTGCCACGGCTTGTGCTAGAAACCAATGCCAATGGCTGTGGCAAAGAGCTTCTGTGCACAGCAAGAGACGCCTTGGCAATCTCTGTGGACTTCAGCTTGCTAAAGAGCTCATCACAGGTCAAAGTATCATAACCTGTGGACTCCTCAATGCTGGATATCTTTACTTCCCATATGCTACGGTCAAGTGCATAGAGAAGCTTGATAGCCCTATCATGATCACTGTAAGCAAGCGTCCCGTTGGATCGCAAGTTACTCACTATCGCGTCAAAACGAGAAAACATGGCATCTACAGATTCACCAGGTGCCTGCACAAACAGCTGATACTGTTGATTATAGGTGCTTTGGCGCCTGGCCTTAATCTGAGCAGAGCCCTCATGAAAGACAGTGAGTGTTGTCCAAATTTCCCTAGCAGTCCTAAGGTGCTGCACCCTGTCAAACTCACTCCGACTCAAACCAATGAACAGTATGTTCCTTGCCTTCGAGTTGGCAATATACTGATCTTTTTCTGTTTGAGTGGTGCGGGTATCGGGGATGGAGTATTGTGAGTCCACAATCTCCCAAATTGCATTTCCTTGGCTTAACAAGTAAGCCTCCATGCGCACCTTCCAGTATGCAAAATCTGTCCCATCGAACAGAGGAATTTTACTGCCTCTATCCATGTCGCCAAAAGATCACAAAACCGGTTAAGGTCAACTGGTGATCTTAACCTGCTCTGATACCAATTGTTGGACCGGAAACGGCGACCAGAGGGGGGTGAATGGGAGCTTTTAAAAATTCGGGCTAAAAACTTAGCCTTCGGTTCTGTTCTGTCTTCCTGCGGAACAGGCTTCGAACACTACCTTCGAAGGTCTGGTTCGGAGGTACTTCGACACCTTCGAACACAGGCTTCGGAGGAGCAACAGTTCGAAGCCAAGAAGACTTCGCTCCACTAACAACCCTCGAAAACCAACTCTGCTAAGTCAGTGCAGGCTCCGCACACAGGGTGCTTCGAGCAGGCTTCGCACTTCACCCTTCGCAAGAGTGGACAGCCCTCTGAGGACTTCGACCAAGTACTTGGCGACAGCAACTGGTGCTGGGCTTCGTAAGCGAAGTTCTACACGCACACAAAACGGACTAAGCTAAGGGCTTCAACACAGGAAGCAAAACGGGATACAACCAGGGCTTCGCTAGTAAGCAGCGAGGTCTTGCCTCGTGTTACACAGAGCGACAGCACACTGAAAAACACACTTCGCGAGGAAAAACACCCTTCGCCAAAACAGGCTTCGGTGAACTAAAACTAGCGAGGTATGCAATGCGAGCTCAAGCAAAAGCACACAGAAGCAGGGCTTCGCCGCTTGAACAAGGAACACAAAATATATTGAACTCTGGATGAAAACCAGCGAGGTATGTGTACAGGAGCTCAACAGTAAATGCTCAAAGTGTTAAATGTTACCTACCGAGCCCCCATATTTATAGCCCACGGCTTCATCCTAAGGAAGTGACTACATTACCCCTAGGGTTTACAACAGATTTGTCTCTACAGAACTAAGGGGTACAAAAGGTAGTCCACCTTTATTTTGGAGGCTTCTCTGTCAGCTGCAGAGGGGACAGTGTCAGCCTTTTTCAGAACAGACAGTGTCAGCCTTTACAGTGTTGACTTCTGGAACCTCCCTTCGCACGCGAGGGGTGCGGAAGCTTCGGCGAGAAGCCTGCAGCCTGTTGGCCTTCGCTCCGCCGAAGAAGTCCTTCGATACAGTGACGGTTTTAAGCCGAAGCCGTCAAAGCCCTTGGGCCTTCGCACCACCACCTTCGGAGTGGACCTCCACGGCTTCGCAGCTCCTCTGAGCTCAACCACCGTCCGTCCGTGTACCGAAGCCATGCATGGCCGAAGCACCACAAGTCAACCTCACTCCGGAGCTAGCCTCGCTCCGAAGTACCACCCTTCGAAGTCCCTCCTTCGTCCAAGGCCTCCGCATGAAGCATTCCATGAGCACTTCGTCGCAGTGTCTCACTCCGAGCACACTCCTCGACGAGCCTCATCCGGACCATGCCTTCGATGCGCCTCGACTTCTGAGACCTTCGTCGGGCCACCTTCGAGTGTCTCCCTCCGGAGCACACTGCGAACACCTTGCCTCCGCAGAGGACTTGATCCACCAACTCCGAAGTCACTCCATTCGGAGTACCTTCGAAGTGCCTCACCTCCGAGGACTTTGTCTCGGAGTACCTTCAGCCGGAGCCACGCTCCGCACTCTCTGCCTTCACCTGGCACGACTCGACCCGAGGACCGACCCGGACCACCTTCGCAGCCACCGTGACGGAGCTCCCCGCTCCCCTGGCATCAAGCCTCCCGCTTGACCCTGGTTCACCCAGCTCGAACCCTGTCCGTCGCCTCCGAAGTCCCTGCGCACCACCGACAAGCAAACAAGTGTATCCAGTACTCCGGAGACCTCTCCGGGTTAACAACCTCCGGTACACACTCCGGTGTACCGCCCAAAGTACCGAAGCCTTCGGTACGAACCCAGTCATCGCGTACTGCCGGACCCCTCCGACAGGCACACTCCGCTGCGCGGCTGCAGCAAGCAAACACCTCCGAACACCCTTCGGAGGTCCAACCTCCGAACCCCCTTCGGAGATACCCTTCGAACAGAGGGTAAAAAGCCTGTCAATCACTCATCACAAACACCGAAACCACCCTTGGTTTCTCAATGCGTACCAGTTCAACGTTTTAATCTCAGCCGTCCACATCATTTTAACTCCCCCGCCTCGCCCGTGACCGCCCGATCGCGATCCAACGGTGGATCTTGATCCGGCGCACGCGCACAGTGCGCAGGTGCACGGTGGTCTCGGCTCACCGTGGACCGACGCTCGTTTTTGGTTTAATTTAAATTCCAGAAATGCTTTTAAACTTCAGAAATTCATATCTGGCGCATTTGAACTCTAAAAATTGTCATTTCAACTCCAGAAATTTTATAATTTTATTCTCTACACTTTAGTTCAATAAAAATAGTATGTTACTTTAGACTTTTTCATATTTATTTAAATGAGCATTCAAATACCCTTAGGGTAAAAATGTAAATTTAATTATTTAAATTCCAGTAAAGCTTATATTCATTTATTTCCTATTAATATGAACAAACCACTGAGTTTTCTATGGACCTTTCATTTTAAATTTATTAGAGAACTTAAAAATGAGAATAATCACTTTTAAAACCTTTTTTTCAAAGGACAACACTTCATTTTAATTTCTTTTAAAATTATTTATAAAATGAATTTCAGAACCGTAACAACTTGGCTTATTTTTAATCAAACCAACTTAAACCTATGTACTTATTATGTGATGTTATATTGTTTGATCGAATGTTGTGTTTATTTTATTTTACTTTATTTATATTGAAAAGACTACGACGCCGTCGAGGAGCCGGAATATTTCCCGGAAGTACCTCCCTCACCCTTCGCTGAACAAGGCAAGTCACCAAACCAATCTTTTGAGCATATTGAACCCATGTTTTATTAAACTATCGCTAAAACACATAGGTTATACATGCATTAGTCAAATGAAACCCTTACAATATATTTATTTAGGATCCCCCGACCTTGATGTGCAACCCAAGCCATGCTATCTCGCCTAACCTCCTTGTCACCTTATGATTAATGTTATTAGCTAGTGTCCAATGTACTGACACGATCGCTATAGGATAAAAATGAGTCGTAGCACATGGTTCTACTATATGATCCCCATTGTTTCTTATCCATGGAATTCTGTCGGTGATGAGTTGTGGTTGTGAGTGGATGCATGGTGGGTTCCGGGTGCAAGCTAGGGCATTGGTCGGTAGCACCCAGGGCACTATAAGGACCGGTCTGCGGGATCCGTTGCAATACACTTCCGTACTAACCACAAGTCTAATGGGTAAGTCCTAACTAAGGTACGGAGTGTTCCAAACCGAAGCCACTATTTGGAGATGGGTCACGCAGCACCTGCGGGTGGCTTGTACCGACGTGGCGCAAAAGGGGGTGCGATGTTAGCCGAGATGCGGCCCGGCGCGCCGGCGAAACCTAGAGCGGGTGGTTATCGCTTGGAGCATTTCATGCTGAGGTTTTGGCACGAGTTCCCGTGGTATGGGTCATCTCGTTACACCTTGGTGTTTGGGATGAGTGCGTGCCTTGTGGGTACAGTAGTACATCTCTGATCAGAGTCTTAAATCTTTTCGAAAAGCCGAGCCCACGGTCAAGGGCGGGTTGCGTGACATCCCACAGTTAGATTACTTTGAATATGTATGTGCATGATGGTTTGACATGTAAGGACTGTTGTGCGAGGAGGTAAAACGTACTCCTCGAGTTAGATGATGTTATTGATGTTCATGTTTACTTTTCCGCATGATAAAATTTGACTACACTAAATGCAATGACTAAAAATGTACTTTTCCGCACTGTTAGCCACTACCCTTCCTTGTTTATTACCCTGCATTATTACTTGCATTTGCGGTGGCTTGTTGAGTACTTTTTGTACTCATACTCGTTGGACCCCACAGAGGATGCCTATTATGAAGACGGTCTAGAGTAGTGACCCAGTCAAGAAGAAAGATCCTGAAGAAGGCGTTCGTCATGCAGTTTATTTTTATTTAACTCTTATGTAATAATATGGTCTGTGTACCATGAATGCTTGCCGTATGTATGTTGTCGCATGATGAACCTCTTGTATTATTGTTTTTCTTTGGAAATTCAATAATGTTCCGATTTCGGTAAATCGGGGCGCCACAGTCATCAAATAGGCCGGAATGTCGAAGCCTATATGGATGATATTGTAATAAAAAGTGCTCAAAAGCACCAACATAGCCTAGACCTAGCTGAAACGTTTGAGAGCCTCCGAGCTTGTGGAGTACGCCTCAACCCAGAAAAATGTATATCCGGAGCACAAGCAGGAAAACTGCTAGGGTACTTAGTTTC
The DNA here is from genome assembly GCA_019279435.1 of Zizania palustris. Classification (NCBI taxonomy): domain Eukaryota; kingdom Viridiplantae; phylum Streptophyta; class Magnoliopsida; order Poales; family Poaceae; genus Zizania; species Zizania palustris. The sequence continues at coordinate 62,758,984 of JAAALK010000082.1, forward strand.
GAGCAGAGGAATTGAAGCTAGCCCAACGCAGATAAGTGCACTGCAAAGAATGGCTCCGCCAGGGAATTTGAAGCAGGTCCAGAAGCTAGCAGGAAGGCTCGCAGCCCTTAGCAGATTCCTGGCCAGGTCAGCAGAGCGAAGCCTCCCAATTTTCAAAGCCCTAGAGGGGTCCGAGAGCTTCAGTTGGACACCAGAGTGCCAGAAAAGCTTTGATGACATAAAAGCATACCTCGGAAGCTTGTCAACACTTACTGTGCCCCTTCCAGAAGAAACACTACTCCTTATCTTGCAGCAACAGGCTCCGCAGTAAGTGTAGTGTTGGTCCGGGAAGTTGAGCTTAAGGGAAAGCTGGTGCAGAACCCAGTTTATTTTGTGTCATAAGCTTTGTCCGGAGCTAAGATAAGATACTCCGAGCTCGAGAAATTTGCTTATGCCCTGGTAATGGCCTCGCGAAAGCTAAGGCATTATTTTTTGGCGCATAACCTAATCGTTCCTACCTCGTATCCTCTTGGGGATATGCTTCGAAGCAAAGACTCTACATGTAGGATTAGAAAATGGGTTGTCGAGCTAGCCCCCTTCGGAATCTCCTTCACGGTGAGAACAGCTATTAAATCCCAAATCATAGCTGACTTTGTAGCAGAGTGGACTCCATCTGCAGTTTGGGCTCCAAAGGAACCCTCCGAAGGTTTATGGACAATATTTTCTGACGGAGCTTATCAGGCATCTGGTGCCGGAGCTGGGGCAGTCATCATATCACCATCAGGGCAGAAGGCCATGTATTCTGTGAGGCTCAACTTTAAAACCACCAATAACATCGTAGAGTACGAAGGGGTCCTGCTAGGCCTCCGAAAGGCAAAGGCACTTGGAGCTGCAAGGATAATAATTAAGATAGATTCCCAAGTCGTCGCAGGGCATGTTGATAAGAGCTTTCAAGCAAAGAACCCGCATCTAGCGCAATACCTTGAAGAAATCCGCAAGGCTGAAGCAGCATTCAAAGGATTCTCTGTTCGGAGCATCCTTCGGGCAGATAATCAACTCGTAGATATTCTGGCAAAAGCTGCAACCGGAGCGGTGGACCTCCCGGAGGGTGCTTTCTACGAAGAACTAATGAAGCCCATAGCTAGTCAGTTACCCTCTACAGAAATACTGTGCATTCCAGCTGCAGATTGGCGGGCTCCGATTATGAACATATTGCAAGGTGGCATAGATTCTTCAGAAGGTCCAGATGCCCGAAGATTGCAAGCAAGAGCCCGAAATTACAAGCTTGTCAACGGAGTATTATACAAAGCTGGCGTGTGTTCCCCTCTACTCCGATGCATCTCCCAACCCGAAGGTCAAGACATACTTCGGGAGATTCACGAAGGTTTGTGCGGAAGTCATCTGGCCCCTCGTGCTCTAGCAGGCAAGGCACTTCGGCAAGGGCTTTACTGGCCAACAATTGTGAGAGATGTAGAGGAGTTGGTTAGAACATGCTAGGGCTGCCAATGGATGGGCAGACGAAGCCACCGTCCGCCAGTTCAACTTCAAGTTATTGCCCCGGTATGGCCAATGGCTCGGTGGGGCATGGACCTCATAGGCCCTTTTCCAATGGCAAAAGGCGGCTTGAAGTTTGCGGTAGTAGCAATCGAATATTTTTCAAAGTGGGTGTAAGCGGAGCCATTGACTGCTATCACTTTGAGGAACGTGCAAAAATTTTTCTAGCAGAACATTATATGCAGGTTCGGAGTGCCAAGGGAGTTGACAGTGGATAATGGAACCAAGTTCGAAGTTGACACATTCCAAGCATTTTGTGAAGAACTGGGCATTAAGTTGTGCTTCGCTGCGGTACGCCATCCACAATCCAACGGAGCCGTTTAACGAGCCAACGGGAACATCCTCTCTGGTCTAAATCGGCGAATCGTTGGCTTAGCCAAGGGGCTGTGGGTCGAAGAGCTCCCTAAAATCTTGTGGTCCATTCGAACCACTCAGACCAGGTCCACAGGCTTTACCCCATTTAGACTGCTATTCGGAGATGAGGCCATGACTCCTACGGAGCTCAGAGGTGGATCCCTTCGTGTAGTTCAGCCCGGAGATGAAGACGAAAGGAACACTTCGCTGGACTTATCAGAAGAAACAAGGCTTCGAGCTATCGCCAATCTGACCAAGTACCAAGGCCAAACAAAGATATGGTATGACCCGAAGATAAAGCTAAATGAGCTTAAGCCTGGTCATCTAGTTTTGCGAAGTGTAATAGCTCCGGGGAAGCTAGGAAACAAATGGGAAGAACCATATGTTATCTTACGCTCAGAACACCCCGAATCGTTTAAATTAGCTAATTTAGAAGGAGAAGAGTTGAAGCATGCATGGCATGCGGAGCACCTTAAGCGTTATTACGCTTAGGGGCTCCTTGTAATCACTTGTAAAAACTTTCCTTTTTTCTAAATAAAGTGAAGGGTCGAATTTTGTTTGCTCTTCGAATATCCTTACTCCTGATGGACGCAGTGGGAGAACGGAGATGCTTGCAGAGTCAAGCATCTTTCCCAAGACCCGGGCAGCAGCCTACGAACCATCGGTTCAGGGGCTCCGCTACCACCCTACGGATTCCAGGCTCTGGCTTGTTAGGATCCATAGAAGAGTCTAAGGACTTTAAAAAGAAACATATTTCCGGCCTCCGGGTACGAAGTATCTGTAAAAGAGCCAAAGGTGGCCACCCTACGGATTCCAGGCTCTGGCTTGTTAGGATTCGTAGAAGAGTCTAAGGACTTAAAAAAAACAGATTTCTGGCCTCCGGGTACGAAGTATCTGTAAAAGAGCCGAAGGTGGCCACCCTACGGATTCCAGGCTCTGGCTTGTTAGGATCCATAGAAGAGTCTAAGGACTTTAAAAAGAAACATATTTCCGGCCTCCGAGTACGAAGTATCTGTAAAAGAGCCGAAGGTGTCCACCCTACGGATTTCAGGCTCCGGCTTGTTAGGATCCGTAGAAGAGTCCAAGGACTTTAAAAGTTAAACAGATCTCTGGCCTACGGGTTCGAGTAATCTGTAAAAGAGTCGAAGGTGACCAAGTAATAATGTTTCGAGGCCCCGGCCAACGAGACACTTCAAAAAAAAAGAAAAGAAGGGAATCAAAAAGTCCTAAGCGACAGATCCAACTTCGAAACTCACAAGGTAATAATACGGAAGTATGTTAGAAGAAACCTCTGAAAAGGTAAAGTATGGATGTTAAGTGTGATCGAAGCATCAGGTTGTTCGACACATCATTGTGTCCGGTGAACCCATTTGCACAACAAAGGATCCACCACCCACAAGGAGGGGTAGGAGGGTAGGAAGCACACAAGATATTTTCGAAGCATTTCACATTAAGTCATCGTACTTTTACATCAGGAAAAGTTTTGGTCCAAGCCTAGGAAAAAATGAAGACCTTGTCAGCATCTGGAGCTACCCCTCCAGCTACTCTGTCCTTCGGAGCTCGAAGCTACCGATTTGGTCCTTTTTGTTCGAACGCTTCTCTTCTTCTTAAAGGCTCGTAACTTCTTTTGCTCCTCTTGAAGCTCGGCCCAGGTTAGGAGCCTTTCGGAGTTAGCCTCTGCAGGATCTTCGGCCTGGTACTCCGAGTCAGACCAATTCATATGTTCGGAAGACGAGGATGCCTTCTCTTTCTCCTCTTCCTTGATATAAGCTAAGACCTCTTGAAAAACTTCAAGGGTTATCTCTCCCTTGTCTCCGCGAGGAACAGAGAAGCGAGAGCGGCGGTAGAGCCTTAAGCTCTCGAGGCTTGTCCATTCCTTCCGGAGCCCTTCGGTAAATTCCAGTATTTCGAGGTCAGGGTTCGAAGGGCGCGACAAAACCTAAAAGAACGGAACACCCAAACAAGCTTCTCGTTTATAACTTTTTCATTAATTAAAGGGGCTTTACAAGATTTTGTGTACATGATGGCCCTAAGAGCTAGACCTGCGGGTCGGTTGGTGGAGCAGGGATTGCCGGAGCTGGCGAGGCAGGAAGTGGTGGCCTTTTTTGTGCTTGCTTCTGCCGACGGGCCTCGTCAATCCAAGCTTTGGCCACAGCCTTGTGGTCCGTCTTCCAAGTCAACCGGAAGGCTTCCGAAGCCAAGGCTATGTCCGAAGATGGATGCATCTGGTCTTCGGAGGCGAAGCTTCTAGGGGTCGAACCCCCGACTGAAGCGAGGGGGATCTGAAGGGCTTCGAGGTGGCGAAGAACTCCGATGCCGGCACACTGACCAGAGATCTCTCCGTACCGAACGTCGGAGTTCATCATCAATGACACCGCCACTTGGATCCTCTTCAGCTTCCAGTCGAGGGATTCGCTGGCCGCCGCAGAAGACAAAGGGCACATAGTGCCAAAATATTCCAAGGTACCCTCAAGGGCGTCCAAGGTACGTTCTGCCGCGCTGGCGTTCTTCTTCTCCGTTGCCTCCAGCCCTGCAGCAGTAGCAAACACCTCGGCCACTTGGAGCAGCAAGGAGCTCTTCTGGGCCATCGCTTGATTAAGGGCCCCTTGGAGCTCCACCAGCTGGGTGCTCGATGTGGCCGCCGATTGCCGGAGCCTTTCAACATCCGCTCGAAGAACTACGCGCTCGACTTCAACCTCTTGGGCCGAAATACGGAGCGCGTCGTTGTCTTGCCTCGCCATTCGGAGGGCTTCGTCGGCCACAACCCTAGCCCTCCGTTCCTCTAGGGCTTCCTCCTCAAACCGAAGGGATCTTTCATCGGAGTCTTTGAGGGCGGTTTGGAGGGTGATAACCTTCCTTTTGTGTCGATTGGTTTTGACTTCATTGGAAGTCGCTGCCGCTCTAGCAAGGACGAATTGCTGCGAAGAAAAGAACAAGTAAGTACCAAAGTGTTTATAATTACTAATTAGAAGTAGTTGTGGTGCTTTTCATACCTGAAGGGCAGCCCTTTCGAGGGCCATGTTGAGCGCCGGAGCCCTAGCTTCGCTCAGAGCAGAGACCAAGTCCGAATTGGCGATGTCCTGGCTCTTCTCTGCCAAGGGCTCCAGGAGCGCTCGGAGGCCTGTCCAGTGCTCCAGGAACGGAGCTAGCAAAGGAAGCCAAGACGAAGCTTGGTGATCATCTGTCGTGGCCTCTCCCCGGCACGAAGGCAGGCGCAGCGGCTGAAGCAGAGGTGGCCCTTTCTTCGGCGGCTACCCCTTCGACCAGATCCGCATCAACAGGGGCGACCTCGGTCACTGGAGCCGCCACAGCGGGGGCAACCTCGGTCACCAGAGCCGCACCGGCGGGCACGACTTCCGCCACTGGGACTGGAGCGTCCAAGGGAGTCGGGGGGTCCACCTGGGCCACGACCCTTGAAGACGTTGGGACTTTGGGTGCAGCCGGGGCTTCGTCACCCTTCGAGGTACCTACCGTGTCAAGAAATTTGATAAGCATTTGCATGTAAATATTGTTGTAGGTATCGACCGAAGTAAGGGCTTCGAAATGTACCTTCGGAGGCCCTGTGAGGCAGGATCGTCGGATCCTCCAGAATTTCATACATCTGGAGGATATCATCGAGGTCATCTCCCGAAGCCCTCTCCGCCACGTTTTCTGCTGGAGCTTCGACTTCCGCCATGATCACCCCGGTTACGGGTGAGTTGGGGGTGGTGGAGTCCGTTTCCAGGTTTACGACGGCGGGCACGGAGGCGCGCGTCGAGTCTACCTCCGCAACCTCCCGAGCAGAAGTTTCGGCTGGGACTTCCCCCATATCTCCGTCGTCCTCCAAGAGATAATTCTCGAAGGCCGTCACCAGTTGGGCATTGGAGTCCTCGGACTCCTCGGAGACCGAGCTCCGAGCATCCAAGGACGAAGCCGACGAAGCAGGAGCCAGCCGCGGAGGGATCTTCGCCACCTTTTTCTTCTTAGGCGGCGTCTTGCTAGCTTTCTTGGGCGGTTTAGCGACGACCTTCCGTTTCTGAGCGGCTGCTCCGGTCGAGGTAAAGTCTGGTAGAGGGGGGGCTCTATCCCGAGAGCTCCCCACACTCTATTGGAGCGCTCCCAACTCCCCACTAGCTCTAGCCTCTTCTGCTTTTCAGCCACTGTAGGGGCTCCGAGGACCCGTTCGGTGGCCCGAGCTATGTCTTCCGGAGCTAACGCCAAGGGAGCCACTGGAAAAAAGAGTAACATATTATAAGTATGTTATTTTCATCATCTAATGCATTACTGCAGGAGTTCAAGTCTTACCTAGGGTTCGGAGATCACCCTCCGAGGCCTGTTGGAACACTATCGGCCAGTTGGCTCCGAGAGGTGGAATCCGAAGGGCGATGAACTCTTAGGAAAGGTCGCGCATGCTCATGCGGCGTGCCACCGAGGTCAACAGCCCTAGCCACGTGGAGAGCAGGCTAGGGTTCGGGGCAATCTCCGCCTCCTTCCGGAACCAGATCTCCTGGAGAGACCCTGCGAGGGGGGAGTCCTCTCCGACTTCAGCGTAGAACCATCGGAGGATCCAGTTGGTGTACCATCGATCGTTGATGGCCTTAGCAGGGAAGTGTAGGGCGTGCTCCCTCCACAACTGGAAGTTGACACTGTCGAAGGCTCTTATCACCTTGGAGTCTCCGGGCCCGTCCTGCGGCTTTGGCTGGCATATAGCTTCATGGGTGGCGGCGAAGACCTCCGAGCGTCCTTCGCACCCTTCGGCCCAGAGCGCCCACTCGAAGACAGCTAGGTGGGCGACGGCATTGGGGGATAACTGAGGTAGCGTGATGTGAAACAGGTCCAGCACCTCCGCCAAGAAGTCGATGGCTGGAAGTCCCAAGCCCGCTTCGAAGAACGCCTCGAAGACCACCACTTCTCCGCTTCACGGCCTCGGGGTTGATTCTGACCCAGGGACTCGAGTCCTCAGTCTGGTACCCAGCTTCCCTTCCACGGCCTCCTCAATAGACTCGGCGGTGCTCGTGGATTGGCCGATGAGGAAGCTCTGAGAAATCTTCTTCTTGGATGGCGGGCAGAGCTCCCGAGGGTTCTTGGGCCAGGCATCGCCCGGAGCTCCCACCATTGCTGCCGCAGCCGAGGCGGCCCACGCTTGCCTCTACGCCAGAGTACTCGCCGCCTCCGGAATAGTGTGGCTGGTTCTCGCCATTTGCTCGGTGGATTGGGAGATTGTGAGAATTGGAGGTTGAGGAAAGTGAATCACAGGTGCTAAGTGCGGTAAAAAGTTCCGGGTAACTTCTAATCCTCCTTTTATAACCGTTCGCTGGTTGCTACACTTCGATTGCATTCACACTGCAGGTTCGGCTTCCGCCACTGGCAGGTGGGTCCAGAAAGTGGAACGGCGAGAAACTGCCGTAAATTTCGACCATTACCTTTTACATGGCGTAACGGCTACTTGCGCCGTAATGGCTATAATCAAACGGTCCCTCACGTCGTTTGCGCTTCGGAGCAGTACTCTTTCCTGCGATGTGTTCACACCGCGTCGAGGGCGCGGAGAAGGGGTCTGAATGCTTTGGGTTCGAAATCCTCCGAAGGACTGTAATGTGTTCAAATTCTCTCTAAGTCTCAGAATATGAAAATATTCTTTGCGGAAGAGGTTAAATGCGGAGAGGCGTATTCGAGGGGCTACTGTTGGGGTAAATTGCTTCACTTTCAGGACCTAGAGATTAATAACTCAAAGGTTCACTAAGCTTCGGAGCTGGTGGGCTCTTATTCGAAGGTGAAGGCGTCAAGCCGAAGGGTGCCTCAATCCGAAGTCCTGAGAAGCCCTCCGCAAGATACGAAGGCTCCGAAGCAGAGCGACAAGATTGATAAGATATTTGGCTTATCCATCTGCCTCGGGCAACTTTACCCTTTTAACCTTGCTCCGGGTAACGAATAGTTTCCACTATGTCGGTTGTAATCTAGGGGTAATTAGGTCTTTTCCTTAGACATTTTTGCCTATAAATACCCCCCTCTCTACCCTGTAACAAGGATCGAATACTCAGCTATTCAATACACATATTCGAACTACTTGAGCTATTATCTAATACGGAGGCTTGAGACAGTTCTTAAACACGAACTCACTGTTTGTCCGTTCTTGATCTCAGAGAACCTGTTAGCGTAAACTTTTAGGCCAACAGAATCTATGAAAAAACAATGTGTTCTTCCGTTGATCCAATTGTTAAGAGAAGAGAAGCCGTACTAATTGCCTGAATTGTCGTTTTGGCCGTTTGTTCTTCAGTTAGCTCCAGAACTCTGAAGAGTGGCATGTCAGGTATCCAAAACATGCAAACATAATCAATCTAGGAAACAGTACGTTTGGTGTTGGTTCTTTAGTTAGCTTCAGAAGAGTAAGCATGTCATGTATCCAAAACATGCAAACATAATCAATCTACGAAACAATACGTTTGGCTGTTGGTTCTTCAGTTAGCTTCAGAAGAGTAGCATGTCATTATCCACAACATAGCTTGGAGAAGCATCTCTTCAAAAGCAGGACATGAGCTCTCGCCCCCACAGGAGTGGCAATAGAGCGATGTGAGGGAGGCGGTGTGCTCCGAGGCTCCTTTTATAGTGCTCCGGCGAGGGTGAGAGGGCCGGGCGTAGTGAAGACCGAGAAAAGGGGAAGCTTAACTCTGGCTAGGCCATTACAGCGATTAAGAGACTTAAAATGAGGGGATCCGAGGAGAAACGTGTGGCGACGTAACGAGAATCATCATTATGGCATTAAACAAAGCTCGGACCCACGGCGGAGGCGATCGGGACATAACCGCGGTGGTCAGGGATCTCGGGCGCGTGAGGAAGACGAAGACCGACAGGTGGGACCCACTGGCCGGTGAGCGCGAAAGGATGAGGGGGCTAACGGTCGGCGCCGACAGGTGGGCCGAGGCGAGGGATGTGAGGGGAGGGGACTGACAGGTGGGCTGGGGCTTGGGTGTGAGGCTGAGTGCGTCGACAGGTGGGGCCCGCTGGTCAGTGAGAGGGCAGCGTGATGGTTGGGTTGGGCCAGCTAGAGAGAGAGAAATGAGGGGAGCGGCCCATTAGTATTTAAATATATTTTCTGAATAAAAATAATTATAGTAATTGATTCTTAAATTATGGACTAGCATCCAAGGTTGAAAAAATTTGTAAAAATTTCTAAAATTGCATCTTGGTCTTAGGAACATAATATAAATTTTTTAGACCATGATTTGAGTTATTTCTCTGGATTCTATTTATTTAGGCAGTTATGACTTTATGAGAATTAAAATAAATATTTTCTTAAAAATTCTGTTTTTTCTGAATTTATTTTATTGCTCTAAAATTTGGGGTGTTACGATATGTGTGACAACTATACATTAGGCTTGGAGATCTAAACAATAATCCTATATGTTGTATGCTTTGCTAGTTATTTGCTACAGAAATCATTATTGTTATTTGGGATCTTTTTGTCTCCTCTGTTGCTGGTATACACATGTTGTTATAGTTCAGAAATATCTGATTACTAGTGCAGTATATCACTCAATAATTAATACAAACTGCTTAAAATTAATCTGAATAATTAATTTCTGGCCGTTAGATTATTCTTGAGTTTCATAACACTATTTTCTAGAAGTCCACATCAGCTTTACAACTGACTGAAATACCCTCTCTCAATGGAGAGTTTCATTTCACTATTTCTTAGACTAACCAGTGTAATTAAATGCAACTAGCTCTTATAAAATATCCTCACTCTGATGAAATGATTTGGCTTTCAGTAGATTTTTCATTTCGTTTTATCTATCTTGGAAATGGTTTACCACCATGTCATAATGATGCCACTTTCTTCTCTTCTCTCATCAATTAAATATTGTCGTAATAATTAATATAATAAAACTCCCGTAAAATCTTCATCATGAATAGCATCTCCGCTACCTTCTGCGGGCGCTTCATGCAGAAAATCAAGGATTCTGCTGGAGGTAAGGAGACGCCATGCTGCCGCGCGCCTGCATGCAGGCAGGAGGAAAAATCAACGCAGATTGCCTGCATGATATAAAATCAGTGCTGTTATTTGGAAAATTCTTGAAAAAAGTGGCACAAGCCTTCTATAACATAAAAAATATAATTAAAAAATTTAAAAATAACGTTATTAAATCAAAACTAATGAATAATTTATAATATTTAGATAGCACCATAAAATTTGCATTTTAAAAAGAGCTAGCTGAGAGAAAATAAAAAATAGTATAACCAAACACGGGGAAGATATTTTAGTCGACGAAAACATTCTGTTTTCTTATAGTGCAGGCTGTGTTATGTCAGGGTGTATGGTCCTCGAGCGCATGTTGCAGGAGATGCTCTATGCTAACCAAACACGGGGACTAAAAAAGATTAAAGTTTAGTTATTTAGCCATCAAGAAGTTGTTAAAAGAGATTAAAATGTAGTAATAATGATAGAATTTATCTCTCGTTAATGTTTCTTGGGTGGAAAAAATGATATCCGCATAAATTTATCAGGGGTTGTTTGGTCTTTATTCAACTACATTAATGACTTTTAGTCACTAAAACTAAACAATAATGAACTAAAATTTAAACAGCTGAATAGAGATGAACTAGTTTGGTTACTAAAGAAACCAAACAGGAAAGTTGACAACAAGATGAGCGGTAGTTGATTTATGCGTGGAATATAGATGTTATTTGCTTATTTGGTTCAGATCTAAATATTTAGAGATAAAAAATAACTTTTATAAATAATGGGTTGTTATATTTTAGAAAAAATAACCTTGAAAACGTTATATTTTAGGATAGAAGAAATATATAATTAATACAAATCGCGTAAACAAAACACCGGGCTGCATCGTGCACGGTCGTCGAGCATGCATGTTGCACGCCGGCCGGGCGAACGTTCGGTGCGCGCGTGTTGGCGAATCGAACAGACGGAGAGACCACAAGAGATCACAAGTGGGAAAGCAAGCACACTATCAGTATGCATGCAATTTACTTCTAATCAGAACACGAGGAGTTTACGGACCGTCGTCATGGAGCATGCATGCATCGAGATCGTTGGCGTCAGATGATCTATATGTATGTACCCTAGATGCTAGCTTCATCCGCATATTGTCGCTTGATCCCCCTGTTTGTACCTGCGTACGTATAATATACATACCCACGTACCATCACGTACGTACCATGTCGGACTCCGGTTTTATTGAGCTCAAAGTAGATTATCCGGGGACTAACAGCAACGGTGTCATTGGCAAGGTCCTCCAGTACTCCGATGTGTTTTTCGCTGGAGGGCACACTTGGAGGGTAAACTACCACCGGCATGGTTACAGGAAAGAGGACAACGGTGAATACGACCTCTCCATCTACCTAGAGTTAGTGAGCAAAATTTGCAATAACGTCAAGGCAATATTCGATGTATTCTTGATGGGAACAGACGGGCAGCCATCTTCGTCCCATGCGAAGAGGCTCATTGATGTATTCTCAAATGGTGAAGAGAATTACTGGTGGGGATGGCCGCAGTTCATGAAGCGAACCGATCTCAAGTCCTACGTGATGGATGGTAAGGTAAGAATCATGTGCGTGGTTATCGTTCTGCGCGACGGCGACAACCCCGTCGTAGCCGTGCCGCCGTCCGACATCGGAGCCCATCTCGGCGGCTTGCTCCACAGCCTCCAAGGCACCGACGTCTCCTTCGTTGTCGGTGGCGAGAAGTTCCCCGCTCACCGCGCCGTTCTCGCCGCCCGCTCGCCGGTGTTCCTGGCGCAGCTCCTCGGAAACATGTCCGAGTCCACGTCGCGCATAACGCTTCGTGACATCGAGCCGGCAACGTTCAGAGCTCTCCTCCGTTTCATCTACACCGATGAATTGGCAGGCGACCACGGCGTTGAGCTCGAGGCCGGCTCACCGACTGACGCGTTAACGCGTCTTCTCGTCGCGGCCGACCGGTACGCGCTGGACAGGCTGAAGCTCATGTGCGCCCAGAAGCTGGTGGACAGCATGACGGCGGAGACAGTCGCCGATATCTTGGCCTGCGCCGAGACGAACAGCTGCCCCGAGCTGAAGAAGATATGCATCGACTTCTTCGCCGTCGAGAACAATTTCAAGAAAGCCGTGTTCACCGATGGTTTTGCAGTTCTTGTGCAGAAATTCCCCCTCATTGCTGATGAGCTCAAGAAGAGGGTGGAGAAATTGTAACTCCATGTTGCCTGCATCGTCATATGAACTACTGCCTCCCCATCGTGTGCTGTTTTAGAATTATGCTAACAATTCTACTTATGAGTCATATATATACATCAATATATGTTTCGTGTTATTGATCCAGTCTCAAAGATTGGATTTGTTGTTCGCCTATGTTTTGTCATTTGCTCTGGCAGATCACGGTGCATGCATGCATAATTTTAGTGCCATGATGGATAATTTTGCTAACTAGCTTTTAATTGCACATTGCTGATAGGATATCAAAATATAAAGAAGCATGGTTGACCTGATTCACGGCTATTGGTATATTGAGGTGTAGTTGTGTTTGAAGTTTTTCAAAATCTGAAGATTTTTGATGCTTCCAGCCAGGGGCTGATTCACCATTGGACATGGACCCCAAAAATTTGTAAGATATTGTTGAGGAGTTGGCTGGCAAGGAGGGGGCGTATAGATCCAAGGTCCATGTGGACCGTGTACTGTAGCAAATTAGAATGATTAAGTTCAGATTTGATAAAAGAGTCCAATCTATTTGGTTATTAGATTAAAGGACTATTATGAGGTTAATATTATTAGAATTAGAATAAAGTTGTTACATTAGATTTACCCTGTGCTTATATAAACAATGTCAATGTACTAGAGTCGTCGAGTATTCAGTTAGGCTTTGTCTTATCCCCTGCTTCATTGGTGCGCCAGGACGTTATGTCTCCGCCATACCGATGAGGTCTAGGGCCTCGACTACTTTTAAATACAATTTGACGAGTTTCTTTGTACATATGACAATATGGTGTCAGAGAGCCGTGTACCGTGACATTTATGTTCTTATGCTTAATAACCATGAGATCTCTAATGGTTTCAGAAAATGAATCATCGCTCATCATTGGTTTGATAATTTTATTCATGATATATGATTATACCCTTAACAACTAGAAAAAGACAACTTTTGTTTAATTATTATATTTTTATGTTTTACAGATTTAGTTACTAATATCAACTAATTAGTTGTTTTTTTGAAAGATTTGAAAGCTAAATTTTGTTTCTATCGATTTAAGTTAAGAGATGAGTCAGGAAAGGTAAAATTATGCAACGAATGTAACCTATAATAGCCGGTTAATATATCATGTATTTATTTTATTTAAAAATATTAGGTTAAATTTATTACGACTCTTATGATTCGTTTAGAACACATGAATTTTACAAGATTTTCATTAGTATTTATTATAAATCCCTCCATTTTTAAAATTACTCTATTTCAAAGAAAGCTTAACAGATTTGTAAGAGATATTTCTTCAGTTCCAAAATATAGTAACATTTATCCTTGGGTACATGTATTAAAATAAATATATAAAAATATAATACCCTACTTAAGGTGGGTGAGTATAGATTTAGGAAGTGATTGAATAAAATAATAAATAATAAATTTCTAAAGTAGTATGTGTTGGGTTAAATTCCCTCCATATAGAGCATGTTTCTCAGCCCATTGTAGTTTAAAAGCTCAATTGTTCTTGTGAGTCCTTGATTCATCACTTGATTAACAATTATGATTGTTCTATTCTTATGAGTAGGATGAAAATCATTGCCCCTATTTGGGACAAAGTGAGAAGCCAAAGTAAACTAGGAAGAATATTTAGGAAACACAAGATAAGAGTGAATAAGAGAGAGTGGAGCAGAAGAAGAGTTTATCCTTCCTTATAGCTTCTACCGAATCCTCTTTAAGTCAATGATCGAAAGCTTAAACATGGTTGGATCGATAACAAACTTGATGAGTTTGTTCTACATTTGGGCCACTTTGACTTTGTTTCAAGATTAATTGATTGAAGCACTAGATTTGAGCCAAAGTTTGTCGGCTAAAGTAACTATAGTTTTCAGCATGAGCAGTTTAGGTAGAATGTCAGGTTGTAGGGGTAAATGGTGTCCAATTGAGTTGATCTTTTGACATCTTGTAAGGGACTCATGGAGCTTATTTCTACCATGTTTTGTGTTGTTTTCTTCTGTAGTTTTGGACATATTAGCTAAAAACCAAAGGGGACAAAACATGTCTTTCTCTTAATCTAGTATACCTCTTGCTAGTTATATTGTGGTTGTTATTGTTGATGACAATTGTATAACTTAATGATATTGTTGTTATTGTGATGTATCTCTAGATATTCTAAAGAAAAATTTATGATGGAGGCTTGGGTGGCCCAATCTTTCGATGAGAGGATAAATCGATTGGTAGAAGAAGACATTCACGATCCGACTACAACCGTCTAAGGACGTTGCGCCTTAGCAATCGTTACACCAACTCCAAGGTTGTTCGTGATTTTTGTGGAGCATGATCAACCAAACCACGAGGGTTCTTGTTCCTGCAAGCAATCGAGAACTAGCAAGAACAAGATGAACAAGTGAGCACTCACACTAATTTCTCATGGATACAAGGGGTGAGTTCTAGAACAGCAAAATGGTATTTAACTGGCAAAGTAGCGTATCTAAACTTTGTATTCAACTAAAACTGATTTATAACTAAAGTATCTATGGTATTTATAACCCTAAGGATGTTACCAATGTTTGGAAACTTATTACATATGTAAACTAATAAATTATTACCTAAACAGATTGTTTAGAAAAAGCAAATAGATTGACTAGAAGAAGGAAAATAGCAATTCTTCCGCCTTTGCTGGGATTTTTCGAGTGAATAAATATATTATCTTCCAAGGAGACATTCTTAGCTTTCCAAAGAATACTCGAACATTCCATTTGATGAAGGGATTCCAAAGTTATGGCGCTTTTAATGTAGTCTATCTACTTGTTGACGTGTTAGATTTTCCCAGCATGAAATAGCTCAGTTTTCTTCTTCTTTTCATTCATTCCTAAGCAAAATAATAGCATCACACGAATTTAGTACTTCTCCATTTAATTGTGTATGTGTATACAGTCTAAGAAATGATTTCACTTGATAGTTTAATTGTCGCGCACGGGCTCGAGTGATTGGATCATGTATTTTTGTTGGAGCTAGTTCTGATACATGAGTCTTGGGTTTAACTATGTCGGAGATGTCCTTGTCACTCTATTTGTACCATGGGTGTTAATAGTGCTTGGAGTGAATCTTTTGATTTCATGGTGTTTACTCCTCTTATTGAGATTATTTTCTACGTAAATTATTATGTCTTATGTGTATGCAATTATTATTGGACTACTGTTCATGTTAGTTGAAGCCATAGTCAAAGTTCATTGTAAGATGAGAGGTTAATTTATGTGAGAAATATAATTGCTATTTAGTAAATTGATATTTTACGCATAGTGTTAATTTTGGTTCATCTCTAATAGCATAAATAGTTTAGAGATAAAAATCACCTTTTACAAATAGTAAATTATTATATTTGGAAAATTTTATGATACATATCAATTAACAGGAACTGTTTATTTGTATAAGATCTAACAGGCTGTAATAGTTCACTCTTAATTTTTTATAATAATAGAAATCAGATATTAATATATAGTTTTTATGTTGCAATCTACCGCATGCCACCTTAATTCTTTTTCTTCAACTTTCCTGTTTTATCATCCATCTTTAGGGATGGATTCGGATCAGATACGGATGGAAACGAATCCGGATAGCACTATTTACCACATTTTAATTCGAATACGAATACGGATTCGGATGTTCTCGAATACGAATACAAAACGGATGTTTCGAATACGAATATGTATTCGGATGTTTACTCGGTTTAACTCCAAATGTTCGTTGTTTCACAAATTTTCTAAAAATCCAAAGGGTCCAATATACCAAATTAGAATTATAATTAATAAGAAACAATGATACACAATAAACCATGCACAAACTAAGTTTTTAAACAACACTAACTAAAATTCATCATACACAACAACCAACAAGAACTATATAAGGTCTTGAACTAAAATTCATCATACATGTCAAAAAACAGGCGGCAATTTGGAAATAATTGGCTGAATTTTATTGTTTTCAAAAATTAAACATTTTCAAAAATTTCTCAAAACATTTTAAAAAATTTATCATGGTATCTACGTATAATATTATAATACTATGACAAGTCTCGTATTTTTCAGACTTTATTTGATTTTTTTATAATTAAAAAACCCTTAAGCTCCATATTATCGATGAAGTGTCGTAACATAAATTTTTTAAAATTTCTTTAAATTTAGTGGATAATAACTAAAAATGAACACAAAATAGTGAATATGATTTTTCTATAAATTTTAGTGCATTATTTTAAGTACTTGCAGGTCAAATTTCACATATTCCAATTTAAATACTAGAAACACAATTAATGAGTTAAAAATAGCAAATGGGTCTAGAAAAATACAAAACAATTATATGGAATGAGATATGTTGTATTTTGATTATATAAAAAAAATTAAAGTTCAAACAAATATTTAACCATAAATTTACTTTAAATCATAACCTATTCCTTCTCAAAACTCTATTTCCTCTTGAGAGAATCTCAGATTTCTTAACATTCTATATGATAAATTTCTCAAAACATTTTCAAGATTTTATCATGGTATCTACGTATAATATTATAACACTGTGATAAGTCTCGTATTTTTCAGACTTTATTTAATTTTTTTATAATTAAAAAACCCTTAAGCTCCACATTACCGATGAAGTGTCGTAACATAAATTTTTTAACATTTCTTTAAATTTAGTGGATAAGAACTAAAAATGGACACAAAATAGTGAATGTGATTTTTCGATAAATTTTAGTGCATTAGTTTAGGTACTTGCAGTTCAAATTTCACATATTCCAATTTAAATACTAGAAACACAATTAATGAGTTAAAAACAGTAAATGGATCTGGAAAAATACAAAAAAATTTATATGGTATGAGATATGTTGTATTTTGATTATATAAAAAAATTCAAGTTCAAACAAATATTTAACCATAAATTTACTTTAAACAATAACATATTCCTTCTCAAAACTCTATTTCCGCTTAAGAGAATCTCAGATTTCTTAACATTCTATATGATAAATTTATCGAAACATTTTCACAAATTTATCATGGTATCTACATATAATATTATAACACTGTGATAAGTCTCGTATTTTTAAGACTTTATTTGATTTTTTTATAATTAAAAAACTCTTAAGCTCCACATTACCGATGAAGTTTCGTAACATATTTTTTTTAACATTTCTTTAAATTTAGTGGATAAGAACTAAAAATGGACACAAAATAGTGAATGTGATTTTTCGATAAATTTTAGTGTATTATTTTAGGCACTCGCAGTTCAAATTTCACATATTCCAATTTAAATACTAGAAACACAATTAATGAGTTAAAAATAGCAAATGGATCTGGAAAAATACAAAAAATTTATATGGTATGAGATATGTTGTATTTTTATTATATAAAAAAATTCAATTTCAAACAAATATTTAACCATAAATTTATTTTAAACCATAACCTATTCCTTCTCAAAACTCTATTTCCTCTTAAGAGAATCTCAGATTTCTTAACATTCTATATGATAAATTTCTCGAAACATTTTCAAAATTTTATCGTGGTATCTATGTATAATATTATAACACTGTAATAAGTCTCGTATTTTTAAGACTTTATTTGATTTTTTATAATTAAAAAACTCTTAAACTCCACATTACCGATGAAGTGTCGTAACATAATTTTTTAATATTTCTTTAAATTTCATGGATAAGAACTAAAAATGGACACAAAATAGTGAATGCAATTTTTCTATAAATTTTAGTGCATTATTTTAGGTACTTGCATTTCAAATTTCACATATTTCAATCTAAATCCTAGAAACACAATTAATGAGTTAAAAATAGAAAATATATCTAAAAAATACAAAAAAATTATATGAAATGAGATATGTTGTATTTTGATTATAAAAAAATTAAAGTTCAAACAAACATTTAACCATCAATTTATTTTAAACCATAACTTATTAATATTCACTAACTTAAGTATTCCATAATTATATAAATAATAAATAAACCAGTAATATAGTGATAATATATTATCTTGAGTCTAAGTTTAATCTGTGTGAAATCCTAAAACAAATACGGATGTATCCATTTCCATATCCACATTCAGCAGAATTCGGATATCCGTTTCCATATCCACATTTGTAAAACGAATTCGGATATTTCCGAATGCCATCCATATTTAATTCGGATACGAATACGGACATCCATATTTACAGTAATTCGAATACGAATACGGATAATTCAGATATTCTGACATCCATATCCATCCCTATCCATCTTCGTGATTTTTCTCTATTCTTCATGTACGTGGCTCTAACTTAATCCTAAGATACATGCATTCAACAAAGTTTTTTTCCCTATATCAAAGGGAACCATCAAGTGACTGTAACAACCGGTGAATCATGTATTTACAATTTTACTTTAATTTTAATCTCAACTATAATGTATGGTTTATATTAATATAACCACATATTGATAATACAAAAATAAAATATAAAGAATATGATATTGGGAATCTGTTGGAAAATAATAAAATTTAGAGATTAAATTTTATTAGAAGAATTCATATATAAGATTTTATAGAACAAAAAATAGCATCATACTCTTAGAGCATCTCCAAGGGATTACCTATATATATATATTACTATCTCAATTTGAATTTAGATATTTTGATACAAAATGTAGCTTCAACAGTCTCCCTAAATGAATCCCTTTCATAATATATTCCCTAAATCGCATCTCATCTCTCTCAAATATAGGATATATTAGTTTGGCTAATCCCTATTTTTGTTCTCGCCTATTTTTTCTCTTTGGCACATTGTGTTCCTCCTTGATGTGTTGTTATAAGTTGACCGTACCACGATTTCACGCAAAATTATTATAGATTATAGGTTGTGTTTACATGATTTAAAAAATATGGACCGAAATAATAGGGAAACTGTTGTAGATTGATTAATTTTTAGTAGGAGATAGAATTTAAGATGATCTCTATACGAGATTTAGAGAATAAATTTAGAAGGTGTGTTAGGATTCGTGTATCCGCACTTACCACGAATAGCGCTTCCAAACCATTGCAGCGCTTTTGGATGGGAGAGAGTTAGAAAATTAGGGGAGTTCACCGTATACAAGATGAGACCGGCTGCATTATTATAGGGTAAAAAGGATAAGATTGCTTGTGATCAGATCGCCAATTGGTAATTCAATCTGTTTGGTGGGATAGATCATGATCGCATGAAAATTGGTTGTTGTTGAAGCCCATGCCTCAACAGATTGATGTGATCACAACTAACAACCATTGCACGCCGGCCAAACCGGAAGAAAACTCTGCCATTGAAACCGATCGATGCCAGGGCTCTAGGATTTAGACCGAATGGTCCGAAATTCACCCATTTCGGTGAGGTTTGAATTAGTATTAAATCGGCCAAAAAATTCAATATAATTTGAATTTTTAGCCTAGTCTAATATCCATACGAGTCCACCAATGCATCACTTTCATATAAAACTCTAGATACCCTACTAGCTTCGTGTTTTCTCCTCTTGCTTATTGTGTTTGTTGGTGACTGCATTGTTTCTAATAGCTAGACAACTCCACTTCTTTCTGATTGTTATTCTTAATACTTCAATTCTTTCTGCTATCCCTAATAGTTGATCAGATGATTATTTTCATTTATTTTTTTCTAGTTTGTAAGTCACACATAAGCATAAGTTTGCTTACCTATTATATTAATAATCTCTCCTTCTGCTATAACTTACAAGAAAAGAGTACTTATTAATAAAATAAATATTATACAAGAGATTACATAATTATTTAGGTGACTATTTTTATTCTTTTTACTCTCACACTATTCAATTGGCAAGGAGGAGAGGGTGCCTTTATTTATAGATTTACAAGACCATCAGATAATTGACATGTGATAACATATGAACTATTGATTTAATTTCCACACTTGTTTCAAAAAATATCTTATCTTTAGATTCTTCTCAAGTTTCTATAACACTGAAGATTCTGCACATTTTTACCTTAATATTTGTAGTCATGAATATATGAGAAACTTCTATAAATCTTGCTCTTCTCAACAGATTTAATTCGAGTTCATATGCAACCTAAAAAATCCAAGAAGAAACAAATAGCTAAATTAACATTTGTTTCCTGCCCTGGATATAGGAGAAAAGGCTAGCTGAGGGCACACGACGCCTGACATCCCTACCGCCGTCTTCATGCCCGCTCACCGTGCCCACGTATCACCGCTTGCGCACCATGCAGAACGTGACCGCCATAAACCTCACGCATGCGACGCACTGCTCAGGGTGAACGGGTACTCGACTCGACAAGGGTCCAAAGTATCCAGCTACATCCAAGATTACTCCTTTCTTATTTCTCATGGAGTATAATATTCTTTAAGTAAATCTTGGTTTCGACATAGCAAAATTTATAGTTTACACTAAAATTATAGTGCATCCTAGGAAGTATATAAAATTATAAAGTATTTTCTAATTTTGATCAGTAGTAAGTGTATGTAAAATATACTAACAACAATAATATCTAATTAGTTTTATTAAATTTACTATAAAATATATTTTAATAATTTATTTATTTGATATTACATGTGTTTATATATTTTTCTCTTTAAATGTAACCAAAGTTTTAAAAACATTGGTTTAATAAAAAATTAAATAACAGAAAATATCTGAATTACTACAAAAGTTAAATGTATATAAAATTAACCAAATGTACTATAATTTTTTTCTATTTGTTTTAAATTTTGTTACAATTTCGATCAAATTTAAACTTATGTTCGTTTTCTCCCGTTCGTAGTTGTTCGTCATTTTTGTTAATTATTTCGTGTTTCTAGCAAATTGAAATTTCTGGATTAATAGTATGTTTTTTTCAGGTCTTAGAGTGTGTCCAAAAGATATAAAGATTACTTATATGGCTATTTAAATTTGAATTTAGATATTTTGGTAAAAAATGAAGCTCCAATAGTCCCCTAAATGAGTCTTTTTTCCTAATCTATTCCCTAAATTACTATTCATCTTTCTCAAAAATAGAATTAACTTGGCAAATCCCTATTTCCATTCGCACATATTTTTTCTTGCGTACATATTATTTTTTTCCCACGTGTTGTTATAGGCTGAACGATAGGTATTACACATTTACACAAAATTATTACAGATTATAAACTGTATTTGTAGCATTTAAAAATAGAGATCGAGGTTATAGGGAAACTGGTGTGGATGGATTGATTAATTTTAAATAAAGAGTTTAGGATGATTACTATATGAGATTTAGGAAATAAAATTGCTCTTAAATCGTTTTTTAAGTAAAAAAATCAACTTTCACCATGTTAAAATGGAATTATAGTAATATTATGCAAGTTGGCAGATAGCTCAATTTAGTTGCTTAATTTGGACCGGCAACTAACTGTGCAACTTCTGATCGAAGAACGATAATGACTGGAGTTAATTTTGATAAATTCAATTTATCTAATGGCTGTATGTAAGTGAGGGATTTGCTCAGTAGTAGCTTTTTTTAGTCTCAGGCAAATATTCAATCTAAGCTTCTATGAGTAGTAGGCATTTTTCAATCGCAGATGTCTTACATAGGGATTATTTGTTTTAACTTCTTGCATAGTCTGAGTAGCTGAATAGTACGTGTATCTAATTGATTAGAATGTGGAGAAGTTGTTGTTTTTTAGATTTTGGATTCTAATTCATTTTCAGATTCTGTAACTACTGGTTCTCACAGTCTGAGTCCAGAATCTGAACTATTTGTTTCAGTTTCATATTAGAATAAATCTAGTTTACCCCCGAAGAATTACCCTGTAGAGTAAAGTTTCTCCAACTTTAAAATCAGCCTCTTAATCCCTCAAACTATTATAAACCAGAGAAATAACCCCCCGATGTGGTTTACTGCAGTGGTTTTGCTGATGATGCAATACATGCTGGCGGTATTGCTGACATGATGCTCCACATGGACACTTGATTGCTGATTTGCCCAGGTTCCAGTCAGTGACATGTGGGTCCCACCCATTCTTTGTCCTTTTCCCTTATCTTTCTTTTTTCTTTCTCTCTTCTCGTCCTCTAGCCAACAATCTGCCATGGTCACCATGCCACACCACTGCCTTCCTACACCACATCGTCACACCATTGCTACCACGCTACGCCTGCATGCTCTCCCGCGATGCTCGCGGATGGGCCTCACCCGCGTGCTCCTTCGCACCCGTGCTCTACCCATAGCAGCATGGCACCCACGCATTACCCTGCAGTCGTGTGGTGCCCGCACCCGTGCTCTTCTCCACGTCGCTTGGGACCGTGCCTCACACTCCCCCACTATGACCAAGATTGTGCCTCGCATGTGTGCTCACGTGCACTGGCGGTAGTTGAGGAGTGATGAGGTGCGAAGGAGTGGTGTGGTAGGGGTGCTCGGGGCGGCGCAGGAGTGCCACGCGGGTAGCGACGTGGGCCGCTTGAGGGAGTACAACATAAGTGTAAATTACTTTTGTAGTATATTGTTGGCGTGCTTTTTGGTCACACGTTGACACACGCGTGGTCTGGGATGTCTTCTTAACTCCAGTGTAGGTCCTACATTCTTATAAAAGGAGTTCAAGGCATGCCAATCAGTTTGACCCTAAAGCTGATAAGAGATCGAAAAAGATAAACGTTGGTAGCATAACCGATCGGGTGGTAAGCCGATGAACATGGCAAAGATGATAAAATCACGAATCACCATGTTGGTTGGCCATAAGGCCGATAGCCCAAGTTAACCCAATCGAGCGAGCGCGCCATCAGTCGATAGAAAAAATAGATCATGCATATAGGCCGATGCACACCCTTCGACGGTGATTATGATATGGAGATGAATTAAAGATAACCTATCATCTTGTACTCTGATAGAAATAAATAAAGCATGCCAGATAATAGATATATATCATAGAGATCATCAGAATAACTAGATCGGACCTAACCAAGACAGTAGCTAGTCACAATGATCTAAACAATATATTAACGAATTGGGCAAACTTTATTTAGATGAACAGTATACAACATGAAAAAGATACAATGGCAAAAGATATCGGACCTAACCGATGAAGCCTCAAACTATCATACCCAGATCACATCAATCTAAGAGATCAGACCTAACTGATGCAGCCTTAGACCTAGCCAAATACACTGAGAATAACCGATGATCATACTGTTTCGCCATTCTCCTCAAAAGATCGAACTGAACCGATGCAACCGTAAGAATACTAACCTAGTTGGTACGGACGTCGGGAGTGGCGGGACTCATCTCTTCGCCAGAGATCGAAACTATGTAGCCTAGCTCCGAGCCCCTGAGTCTCGCCTGATAATCTTGGGGCTCAAGGGTGGTGATGCGTCGATTGATTGGCTGAACGAGAGTTGTCTAATCTAACCTAAGGGATACATATTTATAGTCAAGAGACTTGTCGTCCAAGTAACTTATCTAGCCGATTTCGGATGAACCTATAACCATCTTCTTCTCTTATCTGATCATGCAACTGTTGCAGATGGACTCCTCTGACTTTCCTTGACCGGATCCTCTTTGACATTTTGTTGAATGTGTGCCTTCCTTGGTGGGCCATGGGTTTTACCAAATCTCGGTGTCAACACATGCCCCCTAGTTTTGAGGTGTTAAGGGGCATCTGACGCTTTGAAACTATTAGTCATAATTACCTTACGCCGCCAAGTCTTTTCACACGGTCATCTCACATTCATTACCATCAGTGGGAAAAACTCTCCGCCTTCTTCTTCGTCTCCCACGATTGGTCCAATGCGGTAAATGAAGAATCACCCTAGTCAATAAATATCCAGCCTCATCCGTATTTTTCTTTTCACGCTTTCTGCTCACTACTGCTCCAGCTCTTAACCCATTGTCATCGGCTTCTAGTGCTCTCTGATCATCGCCGTCTTGCCACCTTCTTCTTTGTCACACCACAGTGAAAGGGTAGTGAGATGGCTGATATGGATAGGATCACCTTTGTAAGTCTTTGCTCCTTTATTTGTTTGGCATTTTCCCTCTCCCCTTTTCTTCATGGTTTTCATCCTTTTTTCTGAACCATTTTCTCACATGTAGGCCCTTCGGAACCAAGTCTTTATCCCGATAGCCACCCATCCGTATAGTTTCTTTTTGGGTCCCCTAGGTAACCTCGATCTTATTGACCTTATAAACGCTGGACCTACCGATTCTCTTTTAAATGTTCTCCCAT
Source organism: Zizania palustris (assembly GCA_019279435.1). NCBI lineage: Eukaryota > Viridiplantae > Streptophyta > Magnoliopsida > Poales > Poaceae > Zizania > Zizania palustris. The sequence continues at coordinate 62,783,231 of JAAALK010000082.1, forward strand.
GCGTCCCTCCGACTGAGACCTTGGTTTCGTGCCATTTCCTTCCTCCATTCCTGACTGGCGTGACTGGTACCTCAGGGTATCAGCCACTTATCGTGCTTTCTAGGATGAGATTAATATCGGTCAATGCATTAGTCTCTCCCTTGTCGCGATGTTCCATAATGAAACGATGTTGGTCGCATCGTGTTACTTTTGGTCCGACACTCTCAATGCTTTTCTCTTTGGCCATGGACCGATGAGATCCACCTTGCTTGATGTCTACTTCTTGACTTGCCTCAACATCGGTTCACTGGTCCACCCCTTCTCCCTTCGTTTCTAGTTGTCACACGATATTGGTACCGACTCAACCGATAAATGGGGCCGTTACATCAGGCGGCACAACAAGAAAGTTGGCCTGGTAGGCACTCGCGAACACATTGATTTCCTCATCCTTTGGCTAGAGGAAGTTGTCTTCTCGTGTCGGCCCCGACCCCAACCCTTCAATTCCAATACTTGGCCGAACGACTTGCCGCCTATGTGTGGATCCCCTTGGGTTGTTATCTTCTTGGGGCCACCTATCATCTCCTCCACCTGGTATCGGTTAACTTATCGGCTGACAACTTCATTAGCCCGCGTCAAGGTCCTTAGTGGTTTCTTCAACTTTGGCTGAATGTCTGTACTATTGACGCCACCGGAGGGGCCCCTTTTTCCAAGTCACTCCTTCCACCAACTTTCCAGAGTCGGCCGCTCCTACTTTTCGTTGGTGTCATTCCATGGGCGAAGCGACCTCATATCATCCTCCTGTTCCTATCTCCACTATGACTTTGGCCGCATCTTTCAAGGGCTTATATCTCGTGTTCTCCAGTAAGACTGTATGGTTTCCTTTTGGTTTTCACTCGGAGTATGCGCTCCCTGACCGACTGGTTTTTCCCAATATATCCCGGGAGGAAGAGTCCGTGTGTATTTGAGAAACCAAGGGCTGGTTTCAGTGCTTGTGACGAGTGATTGACAGGCTTTTTACCCTCTGGTTCGAAGGGTACCTCCGGAAGGGTTTCGGAGGTTGTACCTCCGAAGGGTGTTCGGAGGTGGTTTCACCGAAGTGTGCTCGGTGGTTTGCTTGCTGCAGCTGTTGCAGCGGAGTGTGCTTGTTGGAGGGGTCCGACAGTACACGTTGACTGGGTGTGTACCGAAGGCTTCGGTACTTTGGACGGTACACCGGAGTGTGCACCGGAGGTTGCTAACCCGGAGAGGTCTCCGGAGTACTGGATACACTTGTCTGTTTGTCTGTGGTGCGCAGGGACTTCGGAGGCGACGGACGAACGTAGCAGGTGAACCTGGGTCAAGCGGGAGGCCTGATGCCAGGGGAGCGGGGAGCTCCGTCACGGTGGCTGCGAAGGTGGTCCGGGTCGGTCCTCGAGTCGAGGCGTGCCAGGTGAAGGCAGAGAGTGCTGAGCGTGGCTCTGGCTGAAGGTGCTCCGAGACAAGTCCTCGGAGGTGAGGCACTTCGAAGGTACTCCGGATGGAGTGACTTCGGAGTTGGATGGATCAAGTCCTCTGCGGAGGCAAGGAGTTCGAAGTGTGCTCCGGAGGGAGACATTCGAAGGTGCCCGACGAAGGTCTCAGAAGTCGAGGCGCATCGAAGGCATGGTCCGGGTGAGGCTCGTCGAGGAGTGTGCTCGGGGAGAGACACTGCGACGAAGTGCTCATGGAATGCTTCATGCGGAGGCCTTGGACGAAGGAGGGACTTCGAAGGGTGGTACTCCGAAGGTGGGGCTTCGGAGTGTGAAAGGCTTCGGAGCGAGGCTAGCTCCGGAGCGAGGTTGTCTTGTGGTGCTTCGGCCTGCATGGCTTCGGTACACGGACTGACAGAGTTCGAGCTGGGAGTAGCTGCGAAGCCGTGGTGGTCCACTCCGGAGGTGTTGGTGCGAAGGCCCAAGGGCTTTGACGGCTTTGACTCAAAACCGTCACTGTATCGGAGGCTATCTTCGGTGAAGCGAAGGCCACCAGGCTCAAGGCTTCTCGCCGAAGCTACCGCACCCTCGCGTGCGAAGGGAGGCTCCAGAAGGTCAAAGACTGCAAAGGCTGACACTGTCTGTTCTGTAAAAAGCTAACGCTGTCCCCTCTGCAAAGCTGACAGAGAAGCCTCCAGAATAAAGTTGGACTACCTTTTGTACCCCTCTGTTCTGTAGAGACAAAACTGGTGTAAACCCTAGGGGTAGTGTAGTCATTTCCTTTGGGTGAACTGTGGGCTATAAATATGGGGGCTCGGTAGGTAACATTTAACACTTTGAGCATTTACTGTTGAGCTCCTGTAGCCACATACCTCGTTCTATTCATCCAGAGTTCAAATATTTTTGTGTTCCTTGTTCAAGCGGCGAAGCCCTGCTTCTTTGTGCTTTTTGCTTGAGCTCGTGTTACATACCTCGCTAGTTGTAGTGCACCGAAGCCTGTCTAGGCGAAGGTTGTTTCTGTGCGAAGTGTGTTTTTCAGCGTGCGTTCGCTCTGTGTAACTTGAGGCCAGACCTCACAGATTACTAGCGAAGCCCTGATCGTAGCCCGTTTCCTTCTTGTGTCGAAGCCCTTAGCGGTGTCCGCGTAGTGTGCGTTTAGACCTTCGTGTACGAAGCCCAGCACCAGTTGCTGTTGCCAAGTACTTGGTCGAAGTTCTGAGAGGGGTGTCCACTCTTGCGAAGGGTGAAGTGCGAAGCCTGCTCGAAGCACCCCGTGTGCGGAGCCTGCACTGACTTAGCGGAGTAGTTTTTAGAGGGTTGTTAGTGGAGCGAAGTCTTCTTGGCTTCGAACTGTTGCTCCTGCGAAGCCTATGTTCGGAGCTGTCGAAGTACCTCCGAACCAGACCTTCGAAGGTAGCGATTCGAAGCCTGTTCCGCAGAAGACAGAACCAAACCGAAGGCTTGTTTTTAGCCTGAAATTTTAAAAGCTCCCATTCACCCCCCCTCTGGTCGCCGTTTCTGGTCCAACAATTGGTATCAGAGTAGGTTAAGATCACCAGTTGACCTTAACCGATTTTGTGATCTGTTGGCGACATGGATAGAGGCAGTAAAATTCCTTTGTTCGATGGGACTGATTTTGCATACTGGAAGGTGCGCATGGATGCTTACTTGCTAAGCCAAGGAAATGCAATTTGGGAGATTGTGGACTCACAATACTCCATCCCTGATACTCGCACCACTCAAACAGAAAAAGATCAGTATAATGCCAACTCCAAGGCTAGGAATATACTGTTCATTGGTTTGAGCCGGAGTGAGTTCGATAGGGTGCAGCACCTTAGGACTGCTAGGGAGATTTGGATAACACTCACTGTCTTTCATGAGGGCTCTACGCAGATTAAGGTCAGGCGCCAAAGCACCTACAACCAACAGTACCAGCTGTTTGTGCAGGCACCTGGTGAATCTATAGATGCCATGTTTTCGCGCTTTGATGCTATAGTGAGTAACTTGCGATCCAACGGGACGCTTGCTTACAATGATCATGATAGGGCTATCAAGCTTCTCTATGCTCTTGACCGTAGCATATGGGAAGTGAAGATATCCAGCATTGAGGAGTCCGCGGGATATGACACTTTGACCTGCGATGAACTCTTTAGCAAGCTGAAGTCCACAGAGATTGCCAAGGCATCTCTTGCAGTGCACAGAAGCTCTTTGCCACAACCATTGGCACTGGTTTCTAGCACTAGCCGTGGGACCGCTGCAGAACCAAGCACATCTGGTACTTGTGTTCTTGCAGATGGTTTTGCTTTGTCCTCCCTGGTCTCCGTCACAAAGGAGCAGGTGGACACTCTGGATGATGATGAGCTTGCTCTCATTGCCAGAAGGTTCACCCGTTTTCACCATGAGAGACGGGATCAGAGGAGAAGTGGTTTTAGTGGTTGCTTTGAATGTGGCGACACTTCTCATATTAAGGCCAACTGCCCTAAGCTCAAGAAAAAAGATGAGAGTGAGCGCCCTAAATACCACAAAAAGGAGAGGAAACCCTTTGTGAAGGGCAAGCGCGGCAAGATGGCTAAGAAAGTAGCCAAGGCCGCTTCCAGAGCCTTTGTTGCTGCTCTCAGCGACATCGACACATCCTCAACTGAGGAGTCGAGCTCTGAAGAGGAGGAGTCCCCAAGGAAGGAGAACAAGAAGGACAAGAAGGGACGAGACTTCACCGGCCTTTGCTTCATGGCAGACAGTGATCACAGCGGCGATGAGCTTGACTCATCTGAGGTAACACTATCATCTGACCAGCTACTAATTAAATTAGATGAGCTGAATGAAGTAGTACTTGGTCAGGATAGATTACTTGTGCAAGCCGCTAGAGAAAGAAAAGACCTTAGACTTAGGCTAGAAACTATTTCTACTGAATATGCCATGCTTAAGTCTAAATTTGATGATGCTGAATGTGAGTCCTGTTCTGTTGTCATGAGTGAGCTTGCTCAGTTGCGTTCTGTTCATGCTCAAACTCTTTCTGAACTTGAGACTGCACAGAAGCAGCTTTTGGAGGTGGATTCTAGACCTCATGATGTTATTGATTGCATGAACTGCTCTTTATTACGTGAAAGCATTAATTTACGTGATAAGCATGTTCATGATTTGGAGGCTAGATTGGAGAGGGCCGGTAGTTCTAAGGATGTGCAACCTGTTTGTGACACTTGCATTACCCTTAAGGACCAGCTAGGCACTGTTAGAGAGCGAGCTGAGAACCTCATGTCTGAAAATGAATACCTTCTTTCTGTGGTTAATAAATGCACTGAGGGAAAGGGTAGGATGGATTTGCTCTTGGCCAAAACCAAGATGTGTGCTGACAGAGCAGGGTTAGCTCTAGGTTTGGGTTTTGAGAGGATACCTTGAGAAAGTGAAAACAAAACTGTTTTTACATCTCCCACTACCCTAGTGAAAGAGAGAGCTCTGTTAGTCACCCCATCAGCCAAAAAGCCTGCCCGACCACCAAAGAAAGTCACACCTCCTCCCAAGAAAATCCCTCCCAAGAAAACCACTCAGAGAAAACCCAAGGAGCATGTGAGAGTTGCTCCTGTGACCCATGAGAGTGCCCCCAGGAGAGTTTTTCACTGTTCCTACTGTCAGCGGGCGGGTCATTTGGTTGGGTTCTGTTTTCGTCGCATCAAGGATGAGCGACGCTCTCAGGCGATGAGTTACCAGGACATGCATTACCCATCTTTAGGTATGCATGAGTCTGAGTTTTACTATCGTCCTGCTTTTGAGGCTCCTCGTGCTTCTCGGAGAGGTTTTGCTCCTCGAGGTGTTCACCATGTTCCATATGGTGGTAGACCCCGGGCGAGTAGCTTTGTACCTCGTCAGAGTAGGAGACCTCGACATGTTGTCCGATCACAGCATGTAGGTAGACCTCGCACTTTGCATCATTTTGATTTTCCTGTGCGTAGACCGTCTACTTTTACTGCGCCTACTACTCGTGTCACTCAGTGCTGGATGCCTCGTCATTATTTCACTCACCCCAGCACTGAGCGATCGAGATATTCTTATCGTGTGTAGGCGACAGATCGAGGCTTGGAGGGCACATGGATCATGGACTCCGGTTGTTCGCGCCACATGACCGGAGATGCAGCTTGGTTCTCCAGCCTCACCACAACCAAGCAAAGGGAACATATCACCTTCGGAAACAATCGAAGGAGTAGAGTGAAAGGTAAAGGTGTGGTTGAGAATTAATTCGAATTTCACTCTCAAAAATGTTGCTTTGGTTGAGAACCTGGGATACAATTTGCTGTCTGTATCTCAGTTGCTTGATGAGGGCTTCGAAGTGCGATTCCATCGCGATACTTCGCAAGTACTCAATTCTGATGGCGTTGTGGTGTGTAAGATCTTTAGAGTTGGGAGAGTTTTTGGATCTGATTTTTCAGAGTCATCTGGTTCTTCTCATTGTCTTGTTGCACATTCAACTTCTAAGCTTTGGAAGTGGCATAGGAGACTAGGGCATATGAGCTTTGAGTTGCTCGCTCGTCTAAGCGCCCTAGGTCTGATCCGAGGATTGCCCAAGCTCAAGTTTGAGAAGAATTTAGTTTGCGCTCCTTGTCGACATGGAAAAATGATTGCCGCTTCGCATTCGCCAGTCACCACAGTGATGACTGAACAACCCGGAGAACTTCTCCATATGGACACTGTAGGTCCTTCTCGGGTTAGTTCTTTAGGCGGCAAGTGGTATGTACTAGTTATTGTCGACGATTTCTCTCGCTACTCTTGGGTCTTCTTTCTTGCCAGCAAGGATGAAGTGTTTTCACACTTTCGGAGCTTGGCTTTGAGACTTTTTACTGAACTCCCAGGTGCATTGAAATTCATTCGAAGTGATAATGGCACCGAGTTCAAAAATAGTCTCTTTGTTGACTTTTGCATGGAGCATGGCATAGAACATCAATTCTCTGCTCCGCGGGTTCCTCAACAAAACGGTGTTGTTGAGAGGAAGAACCGCACTTTGGTTGAGATGGCTAGGACGATGCTTGATGAGCATAGGACTCCTAGAAAATTCTGGGCTGAGGCCATGAACACTGCTTGCTACATCTCAAACCGAATCTTCTTGCGCTCAATTTTAAATTTGACATCTTATGAGCTGCGTTTTTGGAGACAGCCCAAGGTTACTCATCTTCGAGTTTTTGGTTGTCGCTGCTTTATCCTAAAACGTGGTAAATTGGATAAATTTGAGTCGCGATCTTCTGACGGGATCTTTTTGGGTTATACTACTCATGGTCATTCTTATCGTGTTTATAACTTGGAAACTAACACTGTCATCGAGTCATGTGATGTGACTTTTGATGAATCAACCCCCTCTGTTAGTTCTGCTTTTGAACAGGCAAATGAACACGACATGGAACAGACTTTATTTGAAGAAGAAGATCCCGGAGAATTCGAGGATGAACCCCTACTACCCTCGACGTCAACCCCCGAAGCTGACCCCGCTTCAACTACTTCGGCACGAGGTCCCGAAGCGACTATCTCAACATCGGTCATCTTGGACCACTCCAACGCACAAGTTGAGGGGGAGACTGCATCCCGCCGCGAGGCTCCACATCATGTTCAAAGGATGCACCCTCCCGAGCAGATCATTGGTGAGCTTGATCAAAGGGTAACACGTTCTCACGCTCATTTCACTAATGCTACTTTTGTTGCTTCTTTCGAGCCCTTAGATGTTAGTCATGCACTTTCTGATTCTAGTTGGATCAATGTCATGCATGAAGAGCTTGAAAATTTTGAGAGAAACCAAGTCTGGTCATTAGTTGATCCTCCACCTAATGTTCATTTCATCAGAACAAAATGGATTTTCAAAAATAAACAAGGGGAGGATGGAACTATTGTTAGAAACAAAGCTAGACTTGTAGCTCAGGGCTTTTCTCAACTAGAAGGGATTGATTTTACTGAAACTTTTGCACCTGTTGCTCGCCTTGAGGCCATTAGGATTTTGCTTGCCTTTGCGACATCCCGGGGATTCAAACTCTATCAAATGGATGTCAAAAGTGCTTTTCTTAATGGCTTCATAGGTGAAGATGTTTATGTAAAACAACCCCCTGGTTTTGAAAACCCCAAGTACCCACATAAAGTCCTTAAACTTCATAAGGCTCTTTATGGACTCAAGCAGGCCCCTCGGGCTTGGTATGATAGACTTAAGTCTTTTCTGCTTGAGCGAGGGTATTTGATGGGCTCTGTTGATAAAACTTTGTTTACTCTCAAGCATGGCAAAGATTTCCTCCTAGTGCAGATTTATGTGGATGATATCATCTTTGGTGGCTCTTCTCATGTTTTGGTTGCCGAGTTTGCAGATACCATGAGCAGGGAATTTGAAATGTCAATGATGGGTGAACTCACCTTTTTCCTTGGTTTGCAAATCAAGCAAAGCAAACAAGGTACTTTTGTCCACCAGACAAAGTACACCAAGGATCTGCTCAAGAAGTTTGACATGTCCGATGCGAAGCCCCTCGCCACTCCAATGGCTACATCTGTAGCATTGGACCCTGATGAAGATGGAGATGTCGTAGATCAGAAGGAGTTCCGGAGCATGATCGGCTCCCTCCTCTACTTGACTACCACGAGGCCGGACATACACTTCGCAGTATGTCTGTGCGCTCGTTTTCAGGCTTCACCACGAGCTTCGCACCGCCAAGCGATAAAGCGCATCCTAAGGTATCTCAAACATACCCTTGAATTTGGCATATGGTATTCAGCGTCTTCATCTTTATGTCTTCGAGGTTATTCCGATGCGGATTTTGCTGGGTGTAGGATTGATAGGAAGAGTACCTCTGGTACTTGTCATTTTCTGGGTACTTCTCTGGTTTGCTGGTCTTCCCGCAAATAGTCTAGTGTTGCACAATCGACGGCTGAGGCCGAATATGTTGCTGCAGCTAGCTGTTGCTCTCAGATTTTGTGGATGACTTCCACTTTGCGGGATTTCGGGTTAGATTATAAGAGTGTTCCACTTTTCTGTGATAACACTAGTGCTATTTGTATTGCAAACAACCCGGTTCAGCACTCCAGAACCAAACACATTGATGTGCGGTATCATTTTCTCAGAGATCACAATGAGAAGGGTGATATTGAACTTCAATATGTTGATACCCAACACCAGCTTGCCGACATTTTTACAAAACCCCTCGATGCTTCTCGATTTGCTTACTTGCGTGGGGAACTTGGCATTTGTCACCCTTACGGCATTTTGTGAGGGGGAGCTGTTTTAGATGGATGTGCCTTTGACTAATTGTGTTGAAATTGCATTTACGTCTTTTGCACTTATATGCCTGCTTATAATTCATGAAATCGTGTCAGCTCAGCTCTTTTTAATCAATCTAAGACATTCATGTGCATGATGTTTTCTTTTCACATCAAATCATGCTCACTGCTTAGTCTTGAATCTAGCATGTTTAGGCAGGACTACTTTAGCTATCTTTTATCTGCTTGATAGCAAGACACCTTTTCTTTGGATGCTAAAAATTGCAACTTGAAAATTGTTCTACATTTTCATGGATATTCATAAAGTACCAAACAATTGGTTCACTTGGTTAAAATCAAAAATTCCATGATTTGCATGCTTTAAGTTAAAAGATCCAGGTGGGTTTGTTTGTCGCACTACCCTATTCTAGACTGCTTACCATTGCACATTGGTCTGAACTGGAATAGTGTAGTGTATGCCAAAATCATTGCCTTAAGCTTCTTATGGTTTTCATGCCTAGGCTTGGCCTGATTGGAAAGTATAAGGTGGACAAACAAATAACCCCTGGCACTAAGAAAAGAACAACAAAAATTCATTGATTATCAAGCTTGCTTTTCATGCTCCATTTGAACTGGACTTGTCTGTCTAGAGTAGAAATTGACTAGCTTTGCGCAGTCCTTGCTTTTACTTGTCTAGTTTCTTTGACTAAGTGGTGATGCGTTTATTTCAAAAATGGTCAAATCACATGCTTCGTCATGTTTTTAGAGAATATTAATTTGAGCTGAGCCCATGATCATTGGTGTTATTGTTGGCATATTTTTGCTTCATATGTCTTTGCAATTCTGCTCATTTCAAAGCTTTGCATCTTTTACATGCTCCTTGATGCTTGCATTGCCAAAGGGGGAGAAATTCCTAAAGGGGAGAGACTTGCTCCGTTCTCTGCCGCAAGGGGGCATAATTTCAAAAGGGGGAGAAAACGCTTGACATAAAGGCTCTTTGTTGCCAAAGGGGGAAATCTTAACTCAGGGGGAGTTTTTATCTTGAGAAAGGGGAGATTTGCCGAAGGGGCTTTTACTCTTTTGAAAACGGGGGAGGAAAGTTCTTTTGTCAAGTGACATGATTTGGCTCTTTTCTGAGTTTTTATGGTCACTTGTGTGCTGAAAGTTTTCAATTTTCTTGGACTTTAAAGTTGGTTGTCAATGCACTCATCAAGGGGGAGATTGAGAAGCCAAGGGCTGGTTTCAGTGCTTGTGATGAGTGATTGACAGGCTTTTTACCCTCTGGTTCGAAGGGTACCTCCGGAAGGGTTTTGGAGGTTGTACCTCCGAAGGGTGTTCGGAGGTGGTTTCACCGAAGTGTGCTCGGTGGTTTGCTTGCTGCAGCTGTTGCAGCGGAGTGTGCTTGTTGGAGGGGTCTGACAGTACACGTTGACTGGGTGTGTACCGAAGGCTTCGGTACTTTGGACGGTACACCGGAGTGTGCACCGGAGGTTGCTAACCCGGAGAGGTCTCCAGAGTACTGGATACACTTGTCTGTTTGTCAGTGGTGCGCAGGGACTTCGGAGGCGACGGACGAACGTAGCAGGTGAACCTGGGTCAAGCGAGAGGCTTGATGCCAGGGGAGCGGGGAGCTCTGTCACGGTGGCTGCGAAGGTGGTCCGGGTCGGTCCTCGGGTCGAGGCGTGCCAGGTGAAGGCAGAGAGTGTGGAGCGTGGCTCCGGCTGAAGGTGCTCCGAGACAAGTCCTCGGAGGTGAGGCACTTCGAAGGTACTCCGGATGGAGTGACTTCGGAGTTGGATGGATCAAGTCCTCTGCGGAGGCAAGGAGTTCGAAGTGTGCTCCGGAGGGAGACATTCGAAGGTGCCCGACGAAGGTCTCAGAAGTCGAGGCACATCGAAGGCATGGTCCGGGTGAGGCTCGTCGAGGAGTGTGCTCGGGGAGAGACACTGCGACGAAGTGCTCATGGAATGCTTCATGTGGAGGCCTTGGACGAAGGAGGGACTTCGAAGGGTGGTACTCTGAAGGTGGGGCTTCGGAGTGTGAAAGGCTTCGGAGCGAGGCTAGCTCCGGAGCGAGGTTGTCTTGTGGTGCTTCGGCCTGCATGGCTTCGGTACACGGACTGACGGAGTTCGAGCTGGGAGTAGCTGCGAAGCCGTGGTGGTCCACTCCGGAGGTGTTGGTGCGAAGGCCCAAGGGCTTTGACGGCTTCGGCTCAAAACCGTCATTGTATCGGAGGCTATCTTCGGCGAAGCGAAGGCCACCAGGCTCAAGGCTTCTCGCCGAAGCTACCGCACCCTCGCGTGCGAAGGGAGGCTCCAGAAGGTCAAAGACTGCAAAGGCTGACACTGTCTATTCTGTAAAAAGCTGACGATGTCCCCTTTGCAAAGCTAACAGAGAAGCCTCCAGAATAAAGTTGGACTACCTTTTGTACCCCTCTGTTCTGTAGAGACAAAACTGGTGTAAACCCTAGGGGTAGTGTAGTCATTTCCTTTGGGTGAACTGTGGGCTATAAATATGGGGGCTCGGTAGGTAACATTTAACACTTTGAGCATTTACTGTTGAGCTCCTGTAGCCACATACCTCGCTGTATTCATCCAGAGTTCAAATATTTTTGTGTTCCTTGTTCAAGCGGCGAAGCCCTGCTTCTTTGTGCTTTTTGCTTGAGCTCGCGTTACATACCTCGCTAGTTGTAGTGCACCGAAGCCTGTCTAGGCGAAGGTTGTTTCTGTGCGAAGTGTGTTTTTCAGCGTGTGTTCGCTCTGTGTAACTTGAGGCCAGACCTCACAGATTACTAGCGAAGCCCTGATCGTAGCCCGTTTGCTTCTTGTGTCGAAGCCCTTAGCGGTGTCCGCGTAGTGTGCGTTTAGACCTTCGTGTACGAAGCCCAGCACCAGTTGTTGTTGCCAAGTACTTGGTCGAAGTCCTCAGAGGGGTGTCCACTCTTGCGAAGGGTGAAGTGCGAAGCTTGCTCGAAGCACCCCGTGTGCGGAGCCTGCACTGAGTTAGCGGAGTAGTTTTTCGAGGGTTGTTAGTGGAGCGAAGTCTTCTTGGCTTCGAACTGTTGCTCCTGCGAAGCCTGTGTTCGGAGCTGTCGAAGTACCTCCGAACCAGACCTTCGAAGGTAGCGATTCGAAGCCTGTTCCGCAGAAGACAGAACCAAACCGAAGGCTTGTTTTTAGCCTGAAATTTTAAAAGCTCCCATTCACCCCCCTCTGGTCGCCGTTTCCGGTCCAACAGTATTTTCTCCGCAGCCACCTTTCCTTGCTTGCTATCGATCAATTTTAACGATGACCATTCTCGGCGATGCTCTTATGAGTTTTATCACCCGTTGGCTTCCTCAAGGCAGTTGGGCTTCGGCCAGCTTCCTCCTCACCTCTTCTTCGTCGGATGGATTTAGGCCCGTGGGAGGGTCATGAGCGCCCTAGAGTGGGATTGCCTCTCCCATATGACCGATGGGATACCCTCTGGAAGAGTCGCTACTTGGACGACTTGTCGGGCGACATCTTCCGCCTTCCACGAGTGGTGGGGCGAGTTGAAGCTTCACATCTTTAACCGATCCTCGTTGGTCTATCGGGAACGACTTCATTCGACTAGCGCCGAGGCGGATCCCGATGTGACTATTCCGGCATTCTCTTTTTCCTTTTGTTGCTTTCGTCTTTCTCTTTTGATCGGGACTTGTCTTTTGCAGGATGTTGATGAGGACGCCCCCTCCGTGAGCTTCAGCGGCTAGCTGATATGATACAGACTAGTATCGGCCACCACAAACCTTGGCACTAGCGCCCGCACTCCTATGGCGTGGGTGAACGGGAGGCGGTCCTAGTTGGCTCGTTCTCCGAGGAAGGGTGTTCTCCAGATGTGAACCCGCTGAGGGTCCACCGTACGCCGATCAGAGATCTTGTAGTATATCTCCTTGTAATCTGAGACATCATGAATACATACATCATTGATTTCTCATATCTTGTACTGTTGCCCATTGAGTCTTCTGTGTTATGTTCTCCTCGCTTTTGGTGATTTTGTCTAAGGGTGATGCCTTCGCACCAGTCATATCAAGGCGACGCCATAGGCATCAACTGAATGTGATTCGTCCGAGCGCTTAGAATATTCTTCCTTAGTCGCTTCGCTTGGTTTCCTTTGCCTTGAAGTCTTCTTGCTGCGTTTAGGGGCTAAAGGCGATGCCTTTGCATCGGCTATCTCAAGGCGACACCATAGGCATCAGTTGTGCACCTCGTTTGAACGATCAGAAAATATTTCCTTAGTCTCATCGCTCGGCCTCTTTTCTCTTGACGTGGAAACCTTTTAACTCGCTATCATTTCATTGGAGGCATGGTGCCTCGTGGAGGCTAACCTCGGCCTACTGCCTAGCCCGATGCCTACACTGTAGTGGTTTATCGATCACGGCATCGTCTGGCTGAAGTCGCCCTTGATGTCGTCCTTATAGCATAAGATTGGGAGGTTCTTCGCTGACTGGCGTGATACCATCCTCTGACACTTGCAGGAAATTACCATCCCAAGCCTTCTCTAACAAACAGACAACTCCTTCTACCTCCCACACAAATAAATTGGTTGTAGCTATGTTAACTGTTTTATCGGCAAGAATCACCTCCACTTGATCACCGACCCACTGCATGAGGTTTCGATGCATTGTTGAGGGGACGTAGCAATTCGGGTGTATCTAGACGCATCTCAGCAACAAGTTGTAGGATCCTTTCCCCTCTATCACGAAAAATGTGGTCGCCACCGTCTTGCTTCCAATTGTCAGTTCTACCGGCGTATTCCCAAGCTTTTGAAAGGTGGCGTAAGGCATTAAATTGACGGCCGCCCCTCCATCTATCATCATTTTAGACATTGGCTTCCCATTAATCAACCCCTTGACGTAGAGAGGCCTAAGGTGCTGATATTCCAGATCTTTTGGTTTATCAAAAATTGCTGGTTGTGGAGCCAGCATTAATTTAGCCATGGTATCGGCATGCTCCGTGTCTTCCTCTAAGATGGCCCGATACTCTGCAGGAAGGAACAAGACCATATTTATCTTTGCATCCTTTCTATCGTCATGATCGGCCTTATCTTTTTGGGCGTCATTTGCTCCTGATCTTAGGGGGTCGATCAACTCCTTCATCGAACAATCGTGCCCTTCCTTCTCTTTGACGTAGACGTTGCACACTTCCTTCCTAGCTTCGCGTAAAAATTTCTCGGGGGCACCATAGCGGCTTCTCCGTTATGTCTTCATTATTATCGGCCATCAGGCCGATTTCTTCGGGACCGACGGGGCCAAAACTTTCTAGCACTGATAACCTTGGAGGAGATAACCATTGGCGCATGGTTCTTTGATAACACGGCCTCAGCTTGTCGTTACGTGGTCGGTGATCACCTGGTGCCCCATTGCATCCAGGGCAGTCATCCATGGATGGTAGTCGTAGCCCTTCGTTCCAACAGAGTACGAAGAACTCGTAATACCAATGGGGATTTGTCACGCCCCGATTTAATAAATCAGGACCTTTATTAAAATCCCATAGAATCTCAATAAAAACAAGACGTTCATCATGCGACCACGTACAATACGAGCAATCATTCACGGTTCGTAGACCGTATTAGTACAAAAGTGATTAAAGATGAAGAGAAACTAATAAAACAAAGGGTCCTAGATGAACGCCTCCTTCCAGTCTCGCCTTGACTGAGTCGCTACTCCAGACCTTCATCCTCCTCGTAGTAGACGGGCTCTGGTGGTATAAGTCAATGAGGGTGAGTACAAACGTACTCAGCAAGCCACCGAATGCAAATATAATGCAGAGTAATAACAAGGGAGATAGTGGCTAATTTTCCTGAAAAGCATAATTTGTAAAGCAATTAAATGTGATCAATTTATTAGTACTGAAATGTAAACATAAGTATGCATCATCATCTTCTAACTCGAGGGGTACAATCAGCCCCACCTCGCTCAACAGTCCTTACATGCGATGAATAACTCAACCATTCAAACAATTGTAAACTAACTGCGAGTAGTCACACAACCCGCCCTTGACCGTGGGCTCGGCTTTTCAAAAAGATTAATTACTCTGATCAGAGGTGTACCACTGTACCCACAAGGCACGCACTCATCACTTACACCAAAGTGTAACGAGATGACCCATACCACGAGAACTCGTGCCAAAACCTTCCATATGGTCTTCCTCGACCCGACAGCACCCTCTTATGAGTTTCATATGTGTCCCGACGCGTCGAGCCTCACCATACCCCCCTTGAGCCACGTTGGTACAAGTCACCCGCAGGTTGCCCCTTGCCCCCTCCACTATGGTGCATCGAGTCGAATTGTTCCATACTTTCAGTTAGGACTTACCCATTAGACTTGTGGTTGGTACGGAAGTGCTTTGCAACAGATCCTGCAGACCGGTCCTTATAGTGCCCCGAGTGCGACCAACCAATGCCCTAGCTTGCACCCGGAACCCACCATACTTATAACATAGCCAACTCCAACAGTGTCTAGAGACGAGAATAACGGGGAAATTCATATAACAGAATCCAACTATCTACGACTCATTCTTTTTATCCTATAGCAGTTGTGCCGGTACATTGGGCACTAGCTAATACTTTTATAGTAGAGTTACAAGGAGTTAAGGCTCAATAAGCATGGCTTGGGCTTGCACACAAGGACGGGGATCTAATAAATATAAGTGTAGGGCTCGATATTTCACTAATGCAATATTATCCTATGAGTTATAGCGATAATTTATTAAAACATAGGCTCAATGATGATCAAGGTGGGGGTTGTGACTTGCCTTGATCAGCAAATGGTGATGGAGGAACCTCGGGGTAAAATTCCGGCTCCTCGACGAACTCGTAGTCTTCTCGATACGGAAAAAGTAAACAATACGTTTAATAAACAAATAAAATATCGCAAACCATAAGCATACAAGTATAAGGGTTTTTAATATGTGAATTAAAGCTTTATTATTCTTAAGTTATGTGAAAAACATTTAAAGATTACATTTTAAAGTTTTTCCCAATTTATTTTCTGAATTTACTATTTTATCCCTAAGGGGTTTTTATTTGTTTAATTTATAAGATTATGTTGGGCAACTGGGACATACTGTTTTTATGTCATCAATGTGTAGAGAATAAAATGTTGAATTTAACAAAATTGGAATTGTGAAATTTGGAGTTAAAATGAGCAAGTTATGAATTTTCAAAGTTTAAATCGATTTCTAGAATTTTATTTAAATGGAAAAATAAGTTTTAGTCCACGGTGCGCCAGGCCCACGGTGGACAGGCGTACTGTGCACGTGAATCGGATCGCCCTAAGCCGTTGGATCTGGATCCGGCGATCAGGCGCGAGGCGGGAGGCTTAAGTGATTTTGGACGGCCACGATTAAAACGCGCGAAAGGGTATAACGTGTACGCACGAGATTGAGTCAACGTTTTAAGTTACGATCGACGACCGAGATCACATGGTACCGCTTTGACCAGATCCGAGGGCCCGAAAGGGATTTAATCGTAGCCCTCCGATCGTGATCGGACGGCCAGGGTGCCGTCCGGCACGGCACGGACGTAAGTGGGACGTACCCCCTTCGTCCCCGGCTCCGGCGGGTTCTGGCGTGGCGGCGACGGTGGCGGCGAGGGCCTAAAGGCGTAGCCTACACTGGAAATGGAAAGTGGAGAGTGAGGGGAGTGCGATGGTACCGGAGATGGCGACGGCGGACGACTGGTGGCGACCGACGACGAAGGTAGACGGCGATGGCGACGGTGATCCGACGGTTTCCACGGCCAACCGAGGGGTGGCCGAGGACGGGCGGGCTCCGGCGGTCTCGATGGTGGCGGTGGCTATGAGGGAGGGGACCGGAGTCTACGGCGAGCGGCGGCCGGAGTTGAAGAAGAGGGAAAACCCGAGAGAGGGGTGGCATCACTTCTGGACCGCATAGGCTCGGGCTAAGGCGGTGTGGGCAGAGGGCAGCGACCTCAGGGGTTTATATAGGGGGATTGCCGGTGTAAAACGGGAAGGGGACTGAGGGGTTTCTATTCCTCTCCGGTGAGCTTCCATGCGAGCGTGTGCTTGCCATCTAAGCCGAAAACACGTGGGGTAAAAGGGGGAAAGCGATCACCGGTGTTTGGTAAGCCATGGTGTGGGCCCAAATCGGTGATCGGTGGCTGGCAGAGGCGAATTTGGCAGGGGGACTCACCGACGATGGAAAGGGATCCCCCCTTTCCATCGGGGAAGAAAATCCCGACAGGTGGCCCCACCTGTCGGCGGGCGAGCGAAAAAGGAAAAACAGACAGGCGGGCCCGGGCGGTCGGTGGGCGAAAGGGGGCTGATCGGTGGGGCCAAGCGGGGCACGGGCGGGAGAGAGAGGCGGGACACGAGCGCCGACAGGCAGGTCCCACATGTCAGTGTCGCGCGTTCTGGACTGGGCTGGGCTGGAGAGAAGTCGAGGTTGAGGCCCATTAAGAATAATAAATGTTTTCTGATTTAAAATAAATCCAGTAATTCATTTATTTGTTTAAGGGTTGAATCACTGTTGATAAAAATTTGTAAAAATTCCTGAAATTATGTCTTGACCTCTAGTTTATCCCATAAATTTTTCAAGTCCAAATTTTTAATATTTATCTCTGTTTTGGCTTTAATAGGGCTCTTTAAGGGTTTTCTTTAATAATAAAATTCAGAAATTCCTTTAATAATATATTTCTTTTATTTTATTTCTTTTTAAATCTTGGGGTGTTACAATCCTATCCCCCTTACAAAGAATCTCGTCCTCGAGATTCGGATCAATCCCCGAATAGCTCAGGATGCTGTGCCTTGAGTTCTTCCTCTTTGTCCCATGTAGCTTCCTCTACGGGATGATTGCTCCACTGAACCTTATAGAAGCGGATGACGCAACTTCTGGTGGTCCTTTCCTTGACTTCCAAGATCTTGACGGGCTTTTCCACATAGGTCAGATCTTCTTGAACATCCAACTGCTGAAGGTCTACTTGCTCTGCAGGGACTCGAAGACACTTCTTTAGTTGGGACACATGAAATACATCATGCACCCCAGCCAATGAGGGTGGCAGTTCCAACTGATAAGCGACTTCGCCTTGGCGTCTAACAATTGGAAAAGGTCCAACATACCGAGGTGCCAACTTTCCTCTCATGTTAAACCGTTGAGTGCCACGGAGAGGGGTAACCCGAAGGTAGACGTGGTCTCCCTCTTCAAAGGCTAGATCTCGACGACGATTGTCCGCATAGCTCTTTTGTCGAGATTGGGTTGTCTTGAGTCGGTCTCTGATAATCCGTACCTTCTCTTCAGCTTCCCGAAGGATGTCTGTTCCAAACACTTGGGATTCACCGGTTTGATCCCAAAGTAGGGGTGTCCTACACTTATGTCCATATAGGGCTTCAAACGGGGACATCTGAAGGCTGGCTTGATAACTATTGTTGTACGAAAACTCGGCGTACGGTAAACTCTTGTCCCAAGTTCCTCCAAAATTCAAGACGCATGCCCGAAGCATATCTTCCAATATATGATTCACTCTTTTCGTTTGTCCATCTGTCTGAGGGTGGTAAGTAGTATTGAAGTTTAGTCTCGTTCCCATCTCCTCCTGAAGGTTCTTCCAGAATCGAGACATAAACTGACTTCCCCTATCGGATACTATCTTCTTGGGCACTCCATGAAGACACACAATGCGGGCCATATACAACTCCGCGAGCTTGGGGCCACTGAAGGTCGTCTTGATGGCTATGAAGTGTGCTACTTTGGTTAGCCGATCAATGATTACCCAAATAGAATCATATCCAAGCTGGGTCTTTGGGAGTCCAATGATGAAGTCCATACCGATCTCTTCCCATTTCCATTCAGGCACTTTAAGTGGCTGTAACAGTCCTGCAGGTCTCTAATGTTCTGCCTTTACTCGTATGTAGGTGTCACATTCTGCGATGAACTGAGCAATCTCTTTCTTCATGCTAACCCACCAATAGTGTTCCTTCAGGTCCTGGTACATCTTGGTACTCCCGGGATGGATGGAGTACAGAGTATCATGGGCCTCCCTTAGAATAAGGGTCTTTATCTCTAGTTTATCCGGCACACATATCTGGGTTCCAAACCATATGGTGCCATTCTCGTCTTCGGAAAATCCTGGGGCCTTACCCTGTCTCATGTTCTTCTTGATGGCAGCTATATCCGGGTCTTCTAACTGAGCTTCTCGGATCTTCTCGAACAAGACTGGTTGGGTTTCCAAAGTGGCTAGATATGCTCCTGTGGTCAACTCGAGGTTTAACTTTTCCATTTCCTTATATAGCAAAGACGCGTGATCCTGAATCACGATGGCGGTGCAGTATCCTTTATGACTTAATGCATCAGCTACCACGTTCGCTTTTCCAGGATGGTAGTGAATACCTAAGTCGTAGTCCTTTATTAATTCCAACCATCGCCTTTGCCTTAGGTTGAGATCTGGCTGCGTGAAGATATACTTCAGACTCTTGTGATCCGTAAAGACTTCGCAGCGATTTCCGACCAAATAGTGCCTCCATATCTTAAGAGCGTGCACAATAGCGGCCAATTCCAAGTCATGGGTCGGGTAGTTTAACTCATGAGGTTCAACTGACGAGAGGCGTATGAAATAACCTTTCCGTCTTGCATAAGAACACATCCCAAGCCTTGGCGAGATGCGTCGCAATAAACATGGAAGTCCTTCCTGATATCTGGTAGGGTCAGTATGGGTGCTGACACTAGCCGGGTCTTAAGGGTGCGAAAACTTTCCTCGCAGTCGGGAGTCCATTCAAACTTCTCTCCCTTCTGCAATAACTTGGTCATAGGCTTGGCTATCTTGGAGAAATTCTCGATAAACCTCCGATAATACCCTGCCAAACCAAGAAAACTTCGTATCTTCGATACGTTGGTGGGTGGCAGCTAGTCCGTAACTGCTTCTACGGTGGCAGGATCCACTGTGATACCTTGTGCAGAGATGATGTGTCTAAGGAACTTTACTTCCGCCGTCCAAAATTTGCACTTGCTGTACTTGGCATATAATTGATGTTCTCTTAGCCTTCCTAAGGTCAACTGGATGTGAGTCTCGTGCTCCTTTTGATCCTTGGAATAGATGAGGATGTCATCTATAAATACCACGATGAATTTGTCCAAATATTCCATGAACACCTTATTCATCATATTCATGAAGAAGGCTGGGGCATTGGTCAACCCGAAAGACATAACTGTGCACTCATATAATCCATAGCGAGAGGTAAAAGCCGTCTTGGGTATATCCTCCTCTTGAATCCTCAGCTGATGGTATCCGGACCACAGGTTGATCTTGGAAAATACCGTAGCTCCTTTCAGCTGATCAAATAGGTCATCAATCCTGTGTAACGGGTACTTGTTCTTGATGGTTACCTCATTCAAGGCTCTATAATCCACACACATACGCTTAGCCTTGTCCTCTTTCTTCTCAACGAAGATGACGGGGCCTCCCCACGGGGATGTGCTAGGTTTGATGTATCCCTTCTTCTCAAGATCTTCCAGCTGTTGCTTCATCTCAGCTAGCTCATTCGCGGCCATCCGGTATGGTCGCTTGTAGATGGGAGTAGTTCCGGGTACTAGGTCAATCCGGAACTCGATATCCCTCTTGGGTGGCATCCCTGGTAAATCCTCCGGAAATACATCCGGGTATTCGCAGACCACTGGTATCTCCTCCAAAGTAATATGGTGTAGCCGAGGTCTTCCGGACTTCAGGCTTGGCATCTGGAATGTGACGGCAGTCCCTTCTTCATTGGTCACGGTCACTTGCCTCCGGGCACATCTTATCACACCTCGGTGCTTATTTAGCCAATCCATTCCTAGAATGAGGTCCAAGCCTTGGCATTCTATTAGGATGGGGTCAGCCCAGAATATTGTGCCTTGGATATCTACCCATACCCTTGGGCTATAGGAATGGGCTAGAGTTGGTTTGCCAGGGGTGGCTATTAATACGGGTCTCGGTAATTCACTTATGTTCAGGTTATTCTTTCCACAAAAGGCATTGATATAAAGGAGTGCGTAGCTCCAGTGTCAAATAAAACCACTGCAATAGCCGAATGTACCATGAACTTACCCATGACGATCTCGGGCGTGGCCTGGGCTTCTTCGGTGGTGACGTGGTTGATGCGGGCACGGATGGCAGGGTTTGTCGCGACTCCTTGAGCGCGCTTAGGGTGAGGGCACTGGTGAGAATAATGCCCCTCCTGGCGGTAGTTGAAGCATACCACGGGCTTGTCGTGCTTGTCACGCAGAACCTCTGCTTTCTTGGCAGGGGCGGGTGGAGCGGCTGGTGCGGCGGGAGCGGGGCGAGGTTGTCCGGCTCCGGCGTTGGCGGCAGGTGGCGTCGGATGATACACCGGGCGTGGATGGTATTGGGGCACCGGTGGGGGTGGTGTGAAGCGGGGCCTTTGCGCCATGCCTTGATTCTAGCGGAAGGCGATCATCCTTTTCTTTTTCAAGTCGACCTTATTCTGCTGGGTCTCCTGAATAATAGCTTTATTCACCAACTTTTGAAAGTTGGCGTAATCTCCGGAGATGAGTTGAAGGGAGAGCTCATCCTTCAGTCCCCGGAGGAACTTTGACTGTCTGGCCGTATTAGTACGGACTTCCTCAGGCGCGTACCGGGCCAACCGATTGAACTCGTGCAGATACTCAGTGACGGACCTGCTTCCCTGCTGCAGGTCCCTAAACTCCTGCTGCTTCTGGGCGATGATACCGTCGGGGACGTGGGTTGTGCGGAAGGCGGCGGAGAACTCTGCCCAAGTGTGGACGTGTCCCTCGGGCAAGGTCTCGCGCAGGTTGTCCCACCATTCCACGGCGGGACTCTTGTCGCGCCCCGATTTAATAAATCGGGACTTTATTGAAATTCCATAGAAAATCAATAAAACAAGACGTTCATCACACGACCACGTACAAGACGGGCAATCATTCACGGTTCATAGACCGCATTAATACAAAAGTGAATGAAAGTGAAGAGAAACTAATAAAATCAAGGGTCCTAGATGAACGCCTCCTTCCAGTCTCACCTTGACTGGGTCGCTACTCCAGACCTTCGTCCTCCTCGTAGTAGACGGGCTCTGATGGTGTAAGTCAACGGGGTGAGTACAGATGTACTCAGCAAGCCACCGAATGCAAATATAATGCAAGATAATAACAAGGGAGATAGTGGCTAGTTTTGCGGAAGCAGTATATTTGTAAAGCATTAAATGTGAGCAAATTATTAGTACAGAAAAGTAAACATGTGAATGCATCATCATCTTCTAACTCGAGGAGTACGTTTTACCTCCTCGCACAACAGTCCTTACATGCCATGAATAACTCAATCTTTCAACCAATTGTAAACTAACTGCGAGTAGTCACACAACCCGCCCTTGACCGTGGGCTCGGCTTTTCAAAAAGATTAAATTACTCTGATCAGAGATGTACCACTGTACCCACAAGGCACGCACTCATCACCTACACCAAAGTGTAACGAGATGACCCATTTCACGGGAACTCGTGCCAAAACCTTCCATATGGTCTCCCCCGACTCAACAGCACCCTCTTATAGGTTTCGCACCGTGTCTCGCCATGTCGAGTTTCCACAATACCCCCCCTTGAGCCATCGTCGGTACAAGGTGCCCTGAGGGCTAGCCCCTTGCCCCCTCCACTATGGTGCCGTGAGACGGAGTGTTCCACACTTCCAGTTAGGACTTACCCATTAGACTTGTGGTTGGTACGGAAGTGCTTTGCAACAGATCCCGCAGACCGGTCCTTATAGTGCCCCGGGTGCGACATTCCAAAACCCGAGCTTGCACCCGGAACCCACCATACTTATAGCTTAGCCAACTCCAACAGAGTCCAGAGACGAGAATAACAGGGGAATTCATATACCAGAATCCATCTAATCTACGACTCATTCTTTATATCCTATAGCAGTTGTGCCGGTACATTGGGCACTAGCTAATATAATATTTGTAGAGTGACAAGGAGTTAAGGCTCAATAAGCATGGCTTGGGTTTTGCACACAAGGACGGGGATCTAATAAATATAAGTGTAGGGCTTTGATCTTGAACTAATGCAATATTAACCTATGTGTTATAGCGATAATTTATTAAAACATGGGCTCAACATGATCAACTGTTTCCACAGAGGTGGTCGATGACTTGCCTTGATCAGCAAAGGGGGATGGAGGAACCTCGGGGCAGAACTCCTGCTCTTCGATGAACTCGTAGTCTTCTCGATACGGAAAAGTAAACAATACATTCAATACACAGATAAAATCCACCAAATAATCAACATACATATTTGTGGGTGTTTTTATGTGAAGTAATATTTTAATATTCTGAAGTTTGGTATAAAACAGTAAAACTTAACTTTTTAGGATTTTTCCTAATTTATTTTGCTGAATTAATAATTTATCTCTAAGGGGTTTTTATTCTTTTATTTGTTAAAAATATTTTGGGTAACAGTAACATACTGTTTTTATGGCATTAATGTGTAGAGAATATTATTCTGGATTTAACAAAATTTGAAGGGTGAAATTTGGAGTTAAAATGAGCAAGATATGAATTTTCAAAGTTTAAACAATTTTCCTGAATTTTATTTAAACTGAAAAACAGTCCCTGGTCCACGGTGAACCAGGTTCACCGTGAACCCGTGACTATGCGCGTGGACCCGAGCGACCTGGACCGTTGGATCTGGATCCAGCGGCCAGATGCGAGGCGGGTGGGTTTAATGAGATTGAACGGCTGAGATTAAAACGTGGCGAACGGGTACGCGTGGACGCACCAGATTGCTTCGGGGTTCTAAGTGGTGATCGACGGCCGAGAGGCCTCGATACCCCTTTGACCAGATCCGAGGGCCCAGATTAAATCCCTCCGGGATTTAATCCTAGCCCTCCGATTGTGATCGAATGGCCGAGGCGCGATCCGGCACGGCACGGCGTAAGGGGGCGTGTACCCCCCTTCGTCTCCGGTGACGGTGGCCTCTGGCGTGGTGGCGACGGCGGCGGCGAGGACCTAAGGGCCTAGCTACGGCCAAAAATGGAACGCGGAGGGAAAGGGGATCACGATGATACCTTCAACGGTGAAGATGGGCGACGGACGGCGACGACGGCGAGGGTAGACGGCGGGGAGGTCTCGGGTGCTCGACGGCGACGGCGATCCGACGGGATCCACGGCCAACCGAGGGATGGCTGAGGACGAGCGGTCGACGACGGACTCGACGGTGGCAGTGGCTAGGGCAGGGGAGGCCGGGGTCGGCGGCGATGTCTCGCCGGAGGTGGAGCAGACCCGAAGCTCGAAAAAGAGGGCGACGGCGCTCTGTTTTCGCTCGGGGAGGGCTCTGCTGGTGTGGCTGAGGGCGGTGGTCGTGGGGGTTTATATAGGGGGTCGCCGGTGGTCGGGATGGCAAGGAACCGAGGGCTCCCGAGAGCTCCGGCGATCCCTTTCCAAAAGCTCCGGGTGCACTGCCATAAACGCGAAAACGCGTGGCTAAAGAAGGAATGGGGTCGTCGGTGATCGGGGAAAGCGATCCGGGGTGAATCAAGCGAACGCGGGCGGCCGGCGGTGAGGAAAACGGAAGGCGATCGCCGGGAAGAAGGAAGGGGGAGATCCCCTTCCAAGGAGGAAGACGAATCTGACAGGTGGGCTCCACCTGTCAGTGGGCGAACGGAAAAGGAAAGGGGCCGACAAGCGGGCCATGTCTGTCAGGGAGAAGAGAGCGGAGGCGGGAGGCTGCCATGTGGGGCCGAGGCGGGCGCGGGCGGAAGAGAGAGAAGGGGAGCGGCGCCGACACCTGGGTCCCACTGGTCAGTGACTCACGATTGGGCTGGGCTGGGCTGAGGGAGGATTCGGGGTTGAGGCCCATTAAGGATTTAAAATCGTTTTCTGATTTAAAATAATTCCAGTAATTCATTTATTTGATTAAGGGTTGAATCACTGTTGATAAAAATTTGTAAAAATTTCTAAAATTATATCTTGGGCTCTGGTTCATCTTATAAAATTTTCAGGTCCATATTTTGTAAATTTCTCCCTGTTTGGCTTTATTTGGGTTCTTTTATGGTTTCCCTTTAATAAACAAATCCAGAATTGATTTAAATAATAATTTTCTTTTCTTTTATTTGTTTTTATTTCTTGGGGTGTTACAACTCTGGAGTTGGTGGGCAGCGAATGCCACCCTCTCCTGCTCAGTACAAGTCAGGAGGTCCAACTTCTTTCCAATCGTCCTCAGCCAATCACCAGCCTCCATGGGGTTGGTGGTGCTTGAGACCGTGGGAGGGCTGACTCGGAGGAACTCCGAGAGCTGTGAGGCGGGGATGGGAGCGGGAGTGGCAGGGCGAGGCAGCTCTGGCTGCTGGTGGAGACGGAAGAATTGAGCCTGCTGCTCCTGTATCTGCTGCTGCTGTTGCATCTGGTTTAGCAGTGCGGGCACCAGCTGATTCTGGTTGGCCATCATCTCGGCCAGTGTAGGGTGGTTGGCGACCGGGGCTTGCCTCTGCCCCGTCACTCCCCACTAGGGCAGGTTTCCGTTTTCCCCTCCATTTTGAGAAGCATCGGAGCCTTGAGTGTTAGTCATCCTGGAGTTTCCAAAATATACAACACGTTCTTAGGGGAAATAACACTAAGCTTTATTTCAAAATGTGTCATTCTTGTGATTACATTTATGTCTTTTTATTTAATCTTCACTCATGCCTTATATTTGACATGAGTGGCCATTACAATCCAAAAGCAAATAAAGGAAACAAGCAATCGTAAAAACTACATCTAGGGCAGCTCAGGGGATGACTCGACCACGGGCTCGATGGAGATGGTCGGGGTCGTGGAGCTTGAGGGTCTGGCAGGAGGTGCGCTGCGAGAAATCCTCTTAGGCCTCACGGTGGGGATCCGAAGTGATTTCCGCTTGCGGGGTGGAAGGGGTGCGACCTCGAGATCCTTCTTCAACTCTTTAATTTGGTGGCAAAGATGGGGATTGTCGGCGACGCGCTGTTGTAGGAGCTCATTCTGGCGTCTTAACTCCTCTGCCTCGACAGCCAATCGGTGTCCCTACTGGATACGGTGATGAAGACCTCTGTTCTCACGGTTCAGATCCTCAGAAGAGTGACGGTAGAAGTCGATCGTGTCACGCTGTCCGTTGGCATCCTTCAGTGCCTCATAGTGGAGTTCATCCATCGCCTCCAACAGGTGTACGGTGTGCCCAACCGTGGAGTGGCGCTGGGAGAGCGTGTTGACGTAGACGCTATGGGGACTCCCTGGAGTGCGAAGGGGAACAAAACGATAGTCCGTGTCGTAGAGCTCGCTGTCGTAGATCATCCGGAGCTCGGTGAGGGCCTGGAGGGCAGTGCGCTGGCTGGCAACCAAGAAGGTGGGTCCTCCGCCTCGATAGGTGTGGGCTATCTGTGTAGTAGGCTGGATGACGATGGTGACCTCGCAATAGCTTTCTTCCTCGTCGGGGAAGACTCCGTGAAACATCGGCTCATGCTCGAATCCGAGGAAACCGACGAGCATACGAAGCTCGCGGATGAATCCCGCCTCGTCACAAAGAGTCCCGCTCATGGTACGGACCGGCATCTACAAAAGAGAGAAGTTTTTGTGAAAACTCCAGAAGATGAGAAGGTAAGTAGTTTTGTAAGAAATATGGCTAATATAAGTCCTAGGGTCAGGTCTGTTTGGCGTCCTACAGTCCAGTCGGCTCTCATACCATCTTGTCACGCCCCGATTTAATAAATCAGGATCTTTATTAAAATCCCATAGAATCTCAATAAAAACAAGACGTTCATCATGCGACCACGTACAATACGAGCAATCATTCACGGTTCGTAGACCGTATTAGTACAAAAGTGATTAAAGATGAAGAGAAACTAATAAAACAAAGGGTCCTAGATGAACGCCTCCTTCTAGTCTCGCCTTCACTGGGTCGCTACTCCAGACCTTCATCCTCCTCGTAGTAGACGGGCTCTGGTGGTATAAGTCAATGGGGGTGAGTACTAACGTACTCAGCAAGCCACCGAATGCAAATATAATGCAGAGTAATAACAAGGGAGATAGTGGCTAATTTTGCGGAAAAGCATAATTTGTAAAGCAATTAAATGTGATCAATTTATTAGTACTGAAATGTAAATATGAGTATGCATCATCATCTTCTAACTCGAGGGGTACAGTCAGCCCCACCTCGCTCAACAGTCCTTACATGCGAGGAATAACTCAACCATTCAAACAATTGTAAACTAACTGCGAGTAGTCACACAACCCGCCCTTGACCGTGGGCTCAGCTTTTCGAAAAGATTAATTACTCTGATCAGAGGTGTACCACTGTACCCACAAGGCACACACTCATCACTTACACCAAAGTGTAACGAGATGACCCATACCACGGGAACTCATGCCAAAACCTTCCATATGGTCCTCCTCGACCCGACAGCACCCTCTTATGGGTTTCATATGTGTCCCGACACGTCGAGCCTCACCATACCCCCCTTGAGCCACGTCGGTACAAGTCACCCGCAGGTTGCCCCTTGCCCCCTCCACTATGGTGCATCGAGTCGGATTGTTCCATACTTTCAGTTAGGACTTACCCATTAGACTTGTGGTTGGTACGGAAGTGCTTTGCAACATATCCCGCAGACCGGTACTTATAGTGCCCCGAGTGCAACCAACCAATGCCCTAGCTTGCACCCGGAACCCGCCATACTTATAACATAGCCAACTCCAACAGAGTCCAGAAACGAGAATAACGGGAAAATTCATATAACAGAATCCAACTATCTACGACTCATTCTTTTTATCCTATAGCAGTTGTGCCGGTACATTGGGCACTAGCTAATACTTTTATAGTATAGTTACAAGGAGTTAAGGCTCAATAAGCATGGCTTGGGCTTGCACACAAGGACGGGGATCTAATAAATATAAGTGTAGGGCTCGATATTTGACTAATGCAATATTGTCCTATGAGTTATAGCGATAATTTATTAAAACATGGGCTCAATGATGATCAAGGTGGGGGTTGTGACTTGCCTTGATCAGCAAATGGTGATGGAGGAACCTCGGGGTAAAATTCCGGCTCCTCGACGAACTCGTAGTCTTCTCGATACGGAAAAAGTAAACAATACGTTTAATAAACAAATAAAATATCACAAACCATAAGCATACAAGTATAAGGGTTTTTAATATGTGAATTAAAGCTTTATTATTCTGAAGTTATGTGAAAAACATTTAAAGATTACATTTTAAGGTTTTTCCCAATTTATTTTCTGAATTTACTATTTTATCCCTAAGGGGTTTTTATTTGTTTAATTTATAAGATTATGTTGG
Source organism: Zizania palustris (assembly GCA_019279435.1). NCBI lineage: Eukaryota > Viridiplantae > Streptophyta > Magnoliopsida > Poales > Poaceae > Zizania > Zizania palustris. Next base: position 62,811,137 of record JAAALK010000082.1, read on the forward strand.
GAAACTGGGACATACTGTTTTTATGTCATCAATGTGTAGAGAATAAAATGCTGAATTTAACAAAATTGGAATTGTGAAATTTGGAGTTAAAATGAGCAAGTTATGAATTTTCAAAGTTTAAATCGATTTCTAGAATTTTATTTAAACGGAAAAATGGGTTTTAGTCCACGGTGCGCCAGGCCCATGGTGGACAGGCGTACTGTGCGCGTGAACCGGATCGCCCTGAACCGTTGGATCTGGATACGGTGATCAGGCGCGAGGCGGGAGACTTAAGTGATTTTGGACGGCCACGATTAAAACGCGCGAAAGGGTATAACGTGTACGCACGAGATTGAGTCAATGTTTTAAGTTACGATCGATGACCGGGATCACATGGTACCGCTTTGACCGGATCCGAGGGCCCAGATTAAATCCCGAAGGGATTTAATCATAGCCCTCCGATCGTGATCGGATGGCCAGGGTGTCGTCCGGCACAGCACGGACGTAAGGGGGTACGTACCCCCTTCGTCCCCGGCTCCGGCGAGTTCTGGCGTGGCGGCGACGATGGCGGCGAGGGCCTAAAGGCTTAGCCTACATCGGAAATGGAAAGAGGAGAGTGAGGGGAGTGCGATGGTACCGGAGATGGCGACGGCGGACGACTGGTGGCGACCAGCGACGAAGGTAGACGACGATGGCCCTTCGGGTGCTCGACGGCGACGGCGATCCGACGGGTTCCACGGCCAACCGGGGGGTGGCCGAGGACGGGCGGGCTCTGGCGGTCTTGACGGTGGCGGTGGCTATGAGGGAGGGGACCGGAGTCGATGGCGAGCGGCGGCCGGAGTTGAAGCAGAGGGAAAACCCGAGGGGACCGCACAGGCTCGGGCTAAGGCGGTGTGGGCAGAGGGCGGCGACCTCAGTGGTTTATATAGGGGGATTGCCGGCGTAAAACGGGAAGGGGACCGAGGGGTTTCTATTCCTCTCTGGTGAGCTTCCATGCATGCGTGTGCTTGCCATCTAAGCCGAAAACGCGTGGGGTAAAAGGGGGAAAGCGATCACCGGTGTTTGGTAAGCCATGGCGTGGGCCCAAATCGGCGATCGGCGGCTGGCAGAGGCGAATTTGGCAGGTAGTCTCACCGGCGATGGAAAGGGGGATCCCTTTCCATCGGGGAAGAAGATCTCGATAGGTGGCCCCCACCTGTCGGCGGGTGAGCAAAAAAGGAAAAACAGACAGGCGGGCCCGGGTGGTCGGTGGGCGAAAGGGGGCTGACCGGTGGGGCCAAGCGGGGCGCGGGCGGGAGAGAGAGGCGGGACGCGAGCGCCGACAGGCAGGTCCCACATGTTAGTGTCGCGCGTTCTAGACTAGGCTGGGCTGGAGAGAAGTCGAGGTTGAGGCCCATTAAGAATAATAAATGTTTTCTGATTTAAAATAAATCCAGTAATTCATTTATTTGTTTAAGGGTTGAATAATTGTTGATAAAATTTTATAAAAATTCCTGAAATTATGTCTTGGCCTCTAGTTTATCCCATAAATTTTTCAAGTCCAAATTTTTAATATTTATCTCTGTTTTGGCTTTAATAGGGCTCTTTAAGGGTTTTCTTTAATAATAAAATTCAGAAATTCCTTTAATATTATATTTCTTTTATTTTATTTCTTTTTAAATCTTGGGGTGTTACAGGATTGAAACGCGAGTGGCTACAGTTGTCTCCGCTACCTTCCCTCTCTACCGACCTCTTCTGATATTTTTTGATAAGTCTTGCTGAGATGACATTTCCGCTGGTCCGCATTCTAATCATTGTATGCCGATTGTCGCCATAGTGTGCGTGCACCATGTTGACTGGGAATGGATGGTCGTCTATATTCATCGACTGTCTCCCATCATCAAACTTGATCCAGCCTTGTTCTACGATCGATTGAATTTGCTGCCTGAAAACCTTGCATTCGTTAGTATGATGCGATGGGGAATTGTACCACTTGTAGTATTTTCTCTTCTTCAGTTCTTTGGCAGGTGGTATTATGTGGCCAGCTGACAGGTAAATTTTCTTCTCCTTAAGTAACAGGTCAAATATTTTATTGGCCTTGTTGATATCGCAGTCATAATTCTCTTCCTTCTTGGGCGGTTTTATCCCTGGGCATGCGACCTATTTCTTATTGTTAGACCACTCGACCATCCCTACCTCTGTGTCACAGTCGTTGTCCTCATCGGAGTCCGAGTGGTACACTTGGGCGTATGCAACCTTGTTCTAGTACTTGTCCTGTCTGGCTTCTTGGAATTGGAGCTCATGGGCCGATACTCTGTGCAGCAGTTGCGGGAGGCTTTCAAACTAATGTGATGAAAACTTCTCCCTGACAGGGCCCAAAAGTCCATTAAAACCTAGATCTGCCAACTGACTGTCACTGAGGCTCACACTGTAACATCTGTTTTGCATGTTCTGGAACCTCCGTATATAATCTGGGACCGACTCATTCACCCTTTTTTTCACGGATGTCAAGTAGGTCAGCTTCATCTCCTAGATCCCGACAAAGAAGTACTTGTGAAACTTCTTTTCTAGGTCTGTCCATCCTCTAATGGAATCCATCAGCAGTGAAGAAAACCATGCGAAGGCCGATCCTGATAGGGATAGCGGGAAAAACTGGCCCTTCAGTGTTTCGTCAGCTGATGCCTCCCCACACTGTGCAAGAAACCGGCTAATGTGCTCAATTGTGGAAATCGAGTCTTGTCCTGAGAACTTGGTGAAATATGGCACCTTGTATCGGCCTGGTAGCGGCACTCGATCAAACCATTCTGGATATGGCCATCGAAACATGTATGTCTGCTCTTTGGGCTTACCCCCTAATTGATCCTTGATGAGCTCTATGATCCAATTTACCCAATCATCTTCCTGCTGGCCCGGTGGTGGACATTGGGAAAGCATTGACGCCTGTTTATACTGGTCCTACCGAGCAGTGTCATATCTATAATGCTCTGCATCGTTGTAGGGCATTGCTCCGTAGTACGCTGTCCAATTATATCTAGGAGGGATGATATCGAGTGCCCCCTTGGTGGAGTGAGGTCCACAAGGATATCTCTTGTGATGTCGTATGTCACTTGTGACACTCCTTGCCCTGTAATTTTTGGGTATGACGCTGGGGACGACGCCTGTGCATTCTTATCGGCCCCGCCTGGCGTGCCCAAGGGCAGATTGTGTGAGGGGGCCGATGGTCGGGTTGCTTTGTTGCCCTCATAGTCGAGCGAAGAGTTCGGCTGGTCTCGACTCATCGGCCCTTGTGGCAGTGACGCCATCCGAGTGTGCTGTAGTAGTCTTAATTGGTCATTGGGGAGGTACGTCGGACCTTGCGGTGCCTCACTAACCACTATGCCCCCTATAGCCTCCTTGATTAGCCCTTGAATAGTCTTGGCCAATGTCCTAAATTGCTGACTAGCGAATGGCAGATCGTCTGATCAACGACCTCTTAGAGACTGGCCTGAGAGTTCTCTATCGGCTGTCCACCATCTGTGGTCAGCACTAGTGTTGGAAACGGGGCCCTCTGAATGGGATCTAGCCGATTCATGTTGTAGACTTCCAAGAAGGACTTTCGGAATTCCTCCACATGTTGCTGCACCTATGACCTCTGCTCTTCGATCAGAGTGTCCATGGTGACTGGGATGACATTTCCCTCGTTGAGCTCGCCCGCCATGGTTGAGTTGTTAGAGATGGTCCCATCGGGCGTGCCAAAAAGCGTGTTGGCATGATTTTTGGTCACACGTTGACACACGTGTGGCCTGGGAGATCTGTTTAACTCCAGTGCAGGTCCTACGTTCTTAGAAAAGGGTTGAAGGCATGTCAATCAGTTTGACCCTACAATTGATAAGGGATCAGAAAAGATAAACATTAGTAGCATAGCCGATTGGTTGGCAAGCCGATGACCGTGGAAAACACGATAAAACCATGAATCACCATGTCAGTCGGCCATAAGGCCTACAGCCCAAGTTAACCCAATCGAACGAGTGCACCATCAGTCGATAGAAAAAATAGATCATGCATATAGGCCGATGCGCACCCTTCGACGGTGAATATGATACGTAGATGGATTAAAGATAACCTATCAGCTTGTACTCTGATAGAAATAAATAAAGCATGGCAGATAATATATCTATACCTTGGAGATCATCACAATAACTAAATCAGACCTAACTAAGACAGTAGTTAGTCACAATGATCTAAACAATATATCAACGAATCGGGCAAACCTTATTTAGATGAACAGTGTATGGCATGAAAAAGATACAATAGTAAGAGATGTCGGACTCAACCGATGAAGCCTCAAATTATCAGACCCAGATCACATCAATCTAAGAGATCAAACCTAACTGATGCAGCCTTAGATTGTGGTGCCCCGATTTATCAAAATCGAGACATTATTGAATTTCATAAGAAAAACAATAATACAAGAGGTTCATCATGCGACAACGTACATACGGCAATATTCATGGTACGTAGACCATATTTATTACATCAAAGTCTTCGTAAAAACAGTAATAAAGATAATTAAAACTCTGCATGACGAACATCTTCTTCAGGATCTTTCTTCTCGACTGGGTCGCTACTCCAGACCGTCTTCATAGTAAGCATCCTCTGTGGGGTCCAACGGGTATGAGTACAAAAAGTACTCAACAAGCCACCGCAAATGCAAGTAATAATGCAGGATAATAAACAAAGAAGGGTAATGGCTAACATTGCGGAAAAGTACAGTTTCAGTTATTGCATTTAATGCAGTCACATTTTAATCATGCGGAAAAGTAAACATGAACATCAACAACATCAACTAACTCGAGGAGTACGTTTTACCTCCTCGCACAACAGTCCTTACATGTCAATCCATCATGCACATACATATTCAAAGTAATCTAACTGGGGGATGTCACGCAACCCGCACTTGACCGTGGGCTCGGCTTTTCGAAAAGATTTAAGACTCTGATCAGAGATGTACTACTGTACCCACAAGGCACGCACTCATCCTAAACGAGATGACCCATACCATGGGAACTCGTGCCAAAACCTCGACATGAAATGCTCCAAGCGATAACCACCCGCTCTAGGTTTCACCGGCGCGCCGGGCCGCATCTCGGCTAACGTCGCACCCCCTTTTGCGTTGCATTGGTACAAGTCACCCGCATGTGCTACTTGACCCATCTCCAAATGGTGGCCTCGGTTTGGAGCAATCCATACCTTAGTTAGGACTTACCCACTAGACTTGTGGTTAGTACGGAAGTGTATTGCAACGGATCCCTCAGACCGGTCCTTATAGTGCCCTGGGTGCTACCGACCAATGCCCTAGCTTGCACCCGGAACCCACCATGCATTCACTCACAACCACAACTCCAACACCGACAGAATTCCATAGATAAGAAACAATGGGGATCATATAATAGAACCAGGTACTACGACTCATTTTTATCCTATAGCGATCGTGTCGATACATTAGACACTAGCTAATAACATTTATCATATGGTGACAAGGAGTTTAGGCTAGAGAGCATGGCTTGGGTTGCACATCAAGGTCGGGGATCCTAAATAAATATATTGTAAGGGTTCATTGGACTAATGCATATATAGCCTATGTGTTTTAGCGATAGATTAATCAAACATGGGTTCAATATGCTCAAAAGATTGGTTTGGTGACTTGCCTTGTTCAGCGAAAGGCGAGGGAGGGACTTCCGGGAAGTATTCCGGCTCCTCGGTGACGTCGTAGTCTTTTCAATATAATAAAGTAAAATAAAAAGAACACAACATTCAATCAAACAATATAACATTACATGATAAGCACATAAGTTAAAGTTGGTTTGATTAAGAATAAGATAAATTCAATTGTTAAGGTTCTGAGATTTATTTCATAATAAATTTTTAAGGAATTAAAATGAAAAGTTGTCCTTTTTAGAAAGGGTGTTTAAATGTGATTATTGTCATCTTAAGTTTCCTAATAAACTTTTAAATGAAAAGTTCATGTTAGTTTAATGGTTTTCAGCACATGGACAGAAAGGAAATAAATATAAACTTTTCTGAAGTTTAAATATTTGAATTTGTATTTTAGCCCTAAAGGCCTTTGAATATTCATTTGAATAAACATGAAATGTCCAAAGTAAACCTATTGTTTTTATTGCATAATCATGTAGAGAATAATATTATGAATTTTCTGAAATTAGAATGACAATTTTTAGAGTTCAAATGCGCCAGATATGAATTTTACAAGTTTTAAACATTTTCTGGAATTTATTTTCAAATTTAAAACGCCTCGGGTCCACGGTGAGCCAGGCCCACGGTGAACCCGCGCACTGTGCACGTGCGCCGGATCGATCTGGACCGTTGGATCCAGATCCAACGCGCGCGGGCGAGGCAGGGTGTGTAAGTTGACGTGGACGGCTGTGATTAAAACATCGAACCGGTACGCGATGAACGGCTTAGATGCGATGCGGGGTTTTAAAACTAACGGACGACTGAGATTATAACGTACCCCTTCGCCGAGATCTAACGGATTCGATTAAATCACACGCGGGAATTAATTGTAACTGTTGGATCCAGATCGCGCGGTCGCGCGTGAATCCGACACGGCACGGGTACTCAGCCTGTGCCGGTCGTCTTCTCCGGTGACGGCGAGCGGGCCAGGGGCCACGGCGAGCGATGGCGGTCGAAGCTAAGGCCTAAAATGGAAAGAGGGTGCTACGAGGATCACGAGGGTACCCTTGCGGCGAAGAAAGGTCGACGGAGCGAGGCCGGCGACGAGCGGAGGCAGCGAAGGTGTTCGGGTCCTTGGCGGTGACGGCGATCCGGCGAGGTTCGTCGACGATGGAGTGGTGGCCGGCATTGGGGAGGTCCTTGCGGTCACGTTGGTGGCGGAGGCACGGACAGAGGCGGTCCGAGGCGACGGCGAGGGGTGGCGGAGGCGAAACAGGGGGAGTGCGCTAAAAGGCGAAGTGTGGGCGCTCGGTTTGGTCTGAGAGCAATTGGACGCGTGAACCGAACGCGGTGGAGGTTCGTGGTTTAAATAGGGTCGTCGGCGAGGGATAACGGGCGATGAATACAAGGAAAGTCGAGGGGGGCATTAACTCGCCGGCGAGGGCTCGGCCATGCACGCGTAGCGGTGATCCCGTGGCTTAATGGCGTGGTTTAACGGGGGAAAACGGTCGGCCGGGCGCGGGGAGCTGTTTAATGGCGTCAATTCAATGCGGGAGGGGCCAGCGAGGCGGATCCGAGGCGGGGGTCGTTGGCCGGCGTGATTTGGGGGCGACTGCGTGAGGTAGACGACGGGTCTGACAGGCGGGGGCCACTGGCCAGCGGGCGCGAGCGAGCGAGCGGGAGGGCTGACAGGTGGGGCCGTGGTGTCGAGTGCGCGCGCGAGGGGAGGCAATCGGCGCCGACAGGTGGGGTCGGGTTGTCAGCCTAAGGCGCGCGAGGTAACGGGCTGGGCCGGCCGGGAGAGAGAGAAGGGAGGGGGGAGCCCATTACTGTTTGAAAATATTTTTGATTAAAAATAATTGCAGAAATTGATTTAAAATAATAGGGCTACTTCCAAGGTTGATAAAAATTTATAAAAATCCTCAAAAATATTTCTTGGCTTTGGGAGTTTATACAAAAATTTTCAGCCCCTGGTTTGGTCATTAACTCTATGATGTAGTTCAAAAGGGTATAAAAAGGGTATTAAAGGTATTTTCAGAAATATAAAATTTAGGAAATTGAATTAAATAATATTTTTATCGTTTTGGAAATTTGGGGTGTTACAAACCTATCCCCCTTACAAAGAATCTCGTCCTCGAGATTGGAACGTTACTCGAATAACTAGGGGTATTGGGCTTTTAGTTCGTCTTCCTTTTCCCAAGTCGCTTCTTCGGCGGGATGGTTGTTCCATTGAACCTTGCAGAAGCGAACGACACGACTTCTAGTTACTCTTTCCTTGGTTTCCAAGACCTTGATGGGTTTCTCTATGTAGGTCAAGTCTTCCTGGACGTTGAGCTACTGAAGGTCGGCTTGCTCGGTGGGTACGCGAAGGCACTTCTTCAGCTGAGAGACGTGGAATACATCGTGAACTCCTGCCAAGGATGGAGGCAGTTCAAGTTGATATGCCACTTCTCTTTGTCGTCGGAGGATCTGAAAAGGTCCGACGTAGCGGGGTGCTAGCTTGCCTTTCATGTTGAACCTTTGAGTGCCACGGAGGGGAGTGACTCGGAGATAGACATAATCGCCCTCCTCAAAGGCTAGGTCTCTTCGACGGTTGTCGGCATAGCTCTTCTGCTGGGATTGGGCTGCCTTCAATCGGTCTCTTATGATCTTGACCTTCTCTTCAGCTTCTCTTAATAGATCGGTCCCAAACAGTTGTGACTCTCCGGTTTGATCCCAGAGCAACGGCGTTCTGCACTTACGTCCGTAGAGTGCTTCGAACGGGGACATTTGTAGGCTGGCTTGATAGTTGTTGTTGTAGGAGAACTCCGCATATGGTAAGTTCTTGTCCCACATTCCGCCAAAGTCTAGAGCACAAGCTCTAAGCATATCTTCCAATATCTGGTTGACCCTTTCGGTTTGACCGTCGGTCTGTGGATGATAGGCGGTGCTAAAGTTCAACCGGGTGCCGAGTTCCTCTTGAAGGTTCTTCCAAAACTTGGAGGTAAACTGACTCCCGCGGTCAGATACAATCTTCTTAGGAACTCCGTGAAGGCACACGATCCGGGTCATATACAACTCAGCCAACTTGGCGACGGTGTAAGTTGTCTTGACCAAAACGAAGTGAGCTACCTTGGTGAGTCGGTCGACGATCACCCAAATAAAATCGTGACCAGCTTGGGTCCTGGGCAGTCCCGTGATGAAGTTCATTCCTATCTCTTCCCACTTCCATTCTGGGACCTTGAGAGGTTGAAGAAGTCCGGCAGGCCTCTGATGCTTTGCCTTGACTCGCCGGCATGTGTCGCACTTGGCCACATACTCAGCTATTTCTCTCTTCATGCTGACCCACCAATATTTTTCCTTCAGGTCTTGATACATCTTTGTACTCCCGGGATGGATGGAGTATAGAGTATCGTGGGCTTCTTGAAGGATGAGGGTCTTCCACTCAAGTTTGTCGGGTACACAGATCCGGTTTCCGAACCAGATGGTACCATGCTCGTCCTCGGAAAATCCGGGGGCTTTACCCTTCCTCATGTTCTGCTGGATCTCCAGGATGTCCGGGTCCTCCTTCTGCTTCTCTCGGATCTGGTCTATTAAGACAGGTCGAGACTCCAAGGCAGCGAGGTATGCTCGGGTGGTGATCCCTAGGTTTAGCCTTTCCATCTCCTTGTAAAGTAAAGGAGCTTGGTCCTGAATCATGATGGCATTGCAATACCCTTTTCGACTAAGGGCGTCTGCCACCACATTGGCCTTGCCTGGATGATAATGGATGCCCAAGTCGTAATCCTTGATCAGTTCCAACCATCTCCTTTGCCTGAGATTCAGATCTGGTTGGGTGAATATGCACTTGAGGCTCTTGTGGTCGGTGAAGACCTCACACCGATTCCCCACAAGGTAATGTCTCCATATCTTCAAGGCATGAACCACGGCTGCTAGTTCCAGGTCGTGGGTTGGGTAGTTCAGCTCATGCGGTCTCAGTTGCCGGGAGGCGTAGGATATCACTTTCCCATCTTGCATTAAGACGCATCCCAATCCTTGACGAGAGGCATCACAGTAGACGTGGAAGTCTTTCCGGATGTCTAGCGGAGTCAGAATAGGAGCTGACACTAGCTTCTTCTTGAGGGTCTGGAATCTTTCTTCGCAGTCGGGGGTCCATTTAAACTTCACTTCCTTCTGCAAAAGTCTGGTCATAGGCTTGGCGATCTTGGAAAAATTCTCGATGAACCGGCGGTAGTATCTGGCCAATCCGAGAAAACTCCGGATCTCAGTCACGGTCGTGGGCTGTAGCCAGTTGGTTACCGCTTCAACGGTGGTTGGGTCCACCGCTATTCCTCCGGCAGATATGACATGGCCGAGGAACTTCACCTCAGACGACCAAAATTCGCATTTGCTGTATTTGGCGTACAGTTGCTGCTCCCTTAGCTTTCCGAGGGTCAGACGGAGGTGAGTCTCATGTTCTTCCTTGGTCTTGGAGTAAACGAGGATATCGTCGATGAATACCACGATGAACTTGTCCAAGAACTCCATGAATACATTGTTCATCATGTTCATGAAGAAGGCCGGGGCATTCGTGAGTCCGAACGACATCACGGTGTACTCATAGAGTCCATAGCGGGAGGGGAAGGCAGTCTTGGTATGTCTTCTTCTCTAATCCTCAATTGGTGATAACCTAACATGAGGTCAATCTTGGAAAACACCGAGGATCCTTTCAGCTGATCGAACAGGTCGTCGATCCGAGGCAATGGGTACTTGTTCTTGATGGTTACGTCGTTTAGGGCTCTATAGTCCACGCACATCCTCTTGGTCTTGTCCTTCTTCATGGCAAATATAACCGGTGCACCCCAGGGTGAGGTACTCGGTCGGATGTACCCTTTCTGCTCTAGGTCTTCGATGTTGCTCTTGACTTCGGCTAGCTCATTAGCGGCCATCCGGTATGGGCGCTTGGAGATTGGAGTGGTCCCGGGGACAAGCTCGATCCAAATTCGATGTCCCATTTGGGAGGCATTCCGGGTAGGTCTTCAGGGAAGACGTCCATGAACTCCTTGACTATGGGTACCTCTTCCAGAGCTATCGAGCGAAGGGATGCTCCGAGTGGTTTGCGACGGGTCATTCGAAAGGTAACGGCTGCACCTTCAGGGTTGGTCACCGTGACGGACTTGTTGGCACAGTCGATCACTCCCTTGTGCTTCATCAACCAATCCATCCCTAGTATGAGGTCGAGTCCGATGCATTTTATGAGGACTGGCTCGGCCCGAAACAACACTCCTTGGATGTCGATTTGAACCTTAGGGCTGCATAAGTGGGCTAAGGTCCTATTGCCGGGAGTGGCAATCACCATGGGGATGGGTAGAGGGAGTACGTCCAGTTCGTTGGTTTTCACGAAATCTTCAGAGACGAAGGAGTGTGTTGCTCCAGCGTCAAATAATATTACGGCCGGTACGGAATTCACAGTAAACGTACCGAGCACGACTTCAGGAGCCTCCTGAGCTTCCTCCGCGCTGATGTGGTTGACGCGGGCACGAACCACCTGGTTGGGTGCCGTGCCTTGGGGGGTCTTGGGGCGAGGACACTGGTGCGAATAGTGCCCTTCCTTGCGGCAGTTGAAGCAGACGATCGGCCTCCCTTGGCGATCCTTCAAGATCGGGGCCTTGGCGGCTGATGTCGGCTGAGCGGCCGGAGCTGGTGGAGCGGGGCGAGGATGCCCGGCGTTGGATCCACTGGCGGTGTGAGGTGGCCTGTAGGCGGGCGCTGGTGGCGGAGGGACGAAGCGGGGCCTCTGAGAGTTCGCCTGCTGGTGCTTGAAGGCGATCATCTTCCTCTTCTTGAGGTCCAGCCTATTTTGCTCAGTCTCTTGGATGAGCGCTTTGTTGACTAGTCGTTGGAAGTCGGCGTAGTCGGTGGCGACGAGATGGATGGACAGCTCATCCTTAAGTCCCCGGAGGAACTTGGCTTGGCGGAGGGCGTCGGTGCGCACTTCCTCTGGTGCGTAACGGGCGAGGCGATTGAACTCATGGAGGTACTCCATGACGGTCCGGTTGCCTTGTTGCAGGTCGCGGAACTCCTGCTGTTTCACCGCGATGACTCCGACGGGGACGTGGGCGGCGCGGAAGGCGATGGTGAACTCCGCCCATGTCACCACGTGGTCCTCTGGCTGGGACTCACGGTAGTTGTCCCACCATTCCGCGGCAGGGCCCTGGAGCTGGTGAGTGGCGAAGGCCACCCGCTCCCGGTCGGTGCAGGGGAGGAGGTCAAGCTTCTTTCCGATGGTGCGAAGCCAATCTCCGACCTCCATCGGGTTGGTGGTGCTTGAGAAGATGGGCGGACGCACGCGCAGAAACTCCGAGAGTTGTGGAGCGGGTGCGGGTGCTGGTGCGCGAGGGGCAGGTTCCCCGTTCTGCAGTCGGTCCAACTGAGCTTGTTGATGCTGCATCTGTGTGAGGAGGGCGGTGATCAGTTGGTTCTGATTCGCCATCATCTCCGCCAAGGTGGGGTGGTTGGCGGAGGGCGACCCGAGACTGACGCGGGCCCGTTGCACCCCAGTTGGGTACAACACCCTCGGGCGCATCACGGCTTCCTCCTGCTCCGTTGTTGGAGCCGGTGTTCTGGTGGTCGGCCATCTTCTGAATTCATAAGGTTATAAGGCAAAAGGATGACAACACAATTAACGAGAATAGCTTATGCATATATAAATCAAGTGGTAAAATGTTCATTACAATCAAGTTCTTATTCTACCCACAACACACTTGTCGTGGGTAGCACCACATACAAAATTATGCTTTTTATTAAAAATAGCGACTCCTAACACCTACTCGCCACCGGAGGCGGTCTCCATGCTCTCGGAACCACGGGTACACGGCTCCTGAGGGATGGTGGGTTCGAGAAAGTTCTCGATGATGGAGTCGGAGACGAGGCAGGGGCGCTGGTGGAGGGTCTGGCGGGGGAGGGTCGTGGCGGGATCCTCTTGGGGCGAGGGAGGGGCTCACGGATGGGCTTCTTCTTCCTTGGAAGAAGAGGAACCATCTCCGCAATATTCTTCTGCAGCTGCATGATCTTGCGCTGCAGCTCGCCGTTTGTTGGATCAAGTTCTTCGTTTCTTCATGAAGGAACTCAACCGCCTCATGGTGCTCATCGGCGTCGAGCACCGCCTCGGTATGGAGGTCGTCCATAGCCTGCAGAAGACGCGACTGCCGGGCCATGACCGGATCACGCACGGAGTGAACTCCGAGGTAGATGCTACGGTGGCCTCCGGGAGTACGCTTCGGCACGAGCCGGAAGGACGAGTTCTGAAGACGATCATCGTAGATCATCCTCAGCTCCATGAGGGCCTAGAGAGCAACTCGTTGGCACGCGACATCGAAAGTCGGGCCTCCAAGTGCTGTGGTGTAGGGCAGCAGGTGTTCTCCGGAGCCGTGGACGGTGAGGGAGACGTCGCAAGGCCCGGCGAACTCGTCGGGGTACACTCCTTGGAATTCGGGTTCGAAGAGGAACCCGAGGAAGGTGAGCATCATACGGAGCTCCCGGACGAAGCCCTCGTAGTGGCGGCAGTAGCTGTGGACTTGGTAGACAGGCATCTACAAAACATCAAGTTGAATAAAAGTGAGGAGAGGAACAAAGTTTATAAAGTAGATTTTCGAGAAATAATTTCCTGTGGCTAATGGCTAGGCGGGTCTGTTTGGCTTCCTACAGTCAAGTCGGCTCTGATACCATCTTGTGGCGCCCCGATTTATCAAAATCGAGACATTATTGAATTTCATAAGAAAAACAATAATACAAGAGGTTCATCATGCGACAACGTACATACGGCAATATTCATGGTACGTAGACCATATTTATTACATCAAAGTCTTGGTAAAAACAGTAATAAAGATAATTAAAACTCTGCATGACAAACATCTTCTTCAGGATCTTTCTTCTCGACTGGGTCGCTACTCCAGACCGTCTTCATAGTAAGCATCCTCTGTGGGGTCCAACGGGTATGAGTACAAAAAGTACTCAACAAGCCACCGCAAATGCAAGTAATAATGCAGGATAATAAACAAAGAAGGGTAATGGCTAACATTGCGGAAAAGTACAGTTTCAGTTATTGCATTTAATGCAGTCACATTTTAATCATGCGGAAAAGTAAACATGAACATCAACAACATCAACTAACTCGAGGAGTACGTTTTACCTCCTCGCACAACAGTCCTTACATGTCAATCCATCATGCACATACATATTCAAAGTAATCTAACTGGGGGATGTCACGCAACCCGCCCTTGACCGTGGGCTCGGCTTTTCGAAAAGATTTATGACTCTGATCAGAGATGTACTACTGTACCCACAAGGCACGCACTCATCCCAAACGAGATGACCCATACCACGGGAACTCGTGCCAAAACCTCGGCATGAAATGCTCCAAGCGATAACCACCCGCTCTAGGTTTCGCTGGTGCACCGGGCCGCATCTCGGCTAACGTCGCACCCCCTTTTGCGCCGCATTGGTACAAGTCACCCGCATGTGCTACTTGACCCATCTCCAAATGGTGGCCTCGGTTTGGAGCAATCCATACCTTAGTTATGACTTACCCACTAGACTTGTGGTTAGTACGGAAGTGTATTGCAACGGATCCCTCAGACCGGTCCTTATAGTGCCCCGGGTGCTACCGACCAATGCCCTAGCTTGCACCCAGAACCCACCATGCATTCACTCACAACCACAACTCCAACACCGACAGAATTCCATAGATAAGAAACAATGGGGATCATATAATAGAACCAGGTACTACGACTCATTTTTATCCTATAGCGATCATGTCGATACATTGGACACTAGCTAATAACATTTATCATATGGTGACAAGGAGTTTAGGCTAGAGAGCATGGCTTGGGTTGCACATCAAGGTCGGGGATCCTAAATAAATATATTGTAAGGGTTCATTGGACTAATGCATATATAGCCTATGTGTTTTAGCGATAGATTAATCAAACATGGGTTCAATATGCTCAAAAGATTGGTTTGGTGACTTGCCTTGTTCAGCGAAAGGCGAGGGAGGGACTTCCGGGAAGTATTCCGGCTCCTCGGTGACGTCGTAGTCTTTTCAATATAATAAAGTAAAATAAAAAGAACACAACATTCAATCAAACAATATAACATTACATGATAAGCACATAAGTTAAAGTTGGTTTGATTAAGAATAAGATAAATTCAATTGTTAAGGTTCTGAGATTTATTTCATAATAATTTTTAAGGAATTAAAATGAAAAGTTGTCCTTTTTAGAAAGGGTGTTTAAATGTGATTATTGTCATCTTAAGTTTCCTAATAAACTTTTAAATGAAAAGTTCATGTTAGTTTAATGGTTTTCAGCACATGGACATAAAGGAAATAAATATAAACTTTTTCTGAAGTTTAAATATTTGAATTTGTATTTTAGCCCTAAAGGCCTTTGAATATTCATTTGAATAAACATGAAATGTCCAAAGTAAACCTACTGTTTTTATTGCATAATCATGTAGAGAATAATATTATGAATTTTCTGAAATTGGAATGACAATTTTTAGAGTTCAAATGCGCCAGATATGAATTTTACAAGTTTTAAACCTTTTCTGGAATTTATTTTCAAATTTAAAACGCCTCGGGTCCACGGTGAGCCAGGCCCACGGTGAACCCGCGCAATGTGCGCGTGCGCCGGATCGATCTGGACCGTTGGATCCAGATCCAACGCGCGCGGGCGAGGCGGGGTGTGTAAGTTGACGTGGACGGCTGTGATTAAAACATCGAACCGGTACGCGATGAACGACTTAGATGCGATGCGGGGTTTTAAAACTAACGGACGACTGAGATTATAACGTACCCCTTCGCCGAGATCTAACGGATCCGATTAAATCACACGCGGGAATTAATCGTAACCGTCGGATCCAGATCGCGCGGTCGCGCGTGAATCCGACACGGCACGGGTACTCAGCCCGTGCCGGTCGTCTTCTCCGGCGACGGCGAGCGGGCCAGGGGCCACGGCGAGCGATGGCGGTCGAAGCTAAGGCCTAAAATGGAAAGAGGGTGCTACGGGGATCACGAGGGTACCCTTGCGGCGAAGAAAGGTCGACGGAGCGAGGCCGGCGACGAGCGGAGGCGGCGAAGGTGTTCGGGTCCTTGGCGGCGACGGCGATCCGGCGAGGTTCGTCGACGATGGAGTGGTGGCCGGCGTTGGGGAGGTCCTTGCGGTCACGTTGGTGGTGGAGGCGCGGACAGAGGTGGTCCGAGGCGACGGCGAGGGGTGGCCGGAGGCGAAACAGGGGGAGTGCGCTAAAAGGCGAAGTGTGGGCGCTCGGTTTGGTCTGAGAGCAATTGGACGCGTGAACCGAACGCGGTGGAGGGCCGTGGTTTAAATAGGGTCGTCGGCGAGGGATAACGGGCGACGAATACAAGGAAAGCCGAGGGGGGGATTAACTCGCCGGCGAGGGCTCGGCCATGCACGCGTAGCGGTGATCCTGTGGCTTAATGGCGTGGTTTAACGGGGGAAACGGTCGGCCGGGCGCGGGGAGCTGTTTAATGGCGTCAATTCAATGCGGGAGGGGCCAGCGAGGCGGGGGTCGTCGGCCAGCGTGATTTGGGGGCGACGGCGCGAGGTAGACGATGGGTCTGACAGGCGGGGGCCACTGGCCAGCGGGCGCGAGCGAGCGAGCGGGAGGGCTGACAGGTGGGGCCACGGTGTCGGGTGCGCGCGCGAGGGGAGGCAATCGGCGCCGACAGGTGGGGTCGGGTTGTCAGCCTAAGGCGCGCGAGGTAACGGGCTGGGCCGGCCGAGAGAGAGAGAGAAGGGAGGGGAGGGAGCCCATTACTGTTTGAAAATATTTTCTGATTAAAAATAATTGCAGAAATTGATTTAAAATAATAGGGCTACTTCCAAGGTTGATAAAAATTTATAAAAATTCTCAAAAATATTTCTTGGCTTTGGGAGTTTATACAAAAATTTTCAGCCCCTGGTTTGGTCATTAACTCTATGATGTAGTTCAAAAAGGTATAAAAAGGGTATTAAAGGTATTTTCAGAAATATAAAATTCAGGAAATTGAATTAAATAATATTTTTATCGTTTTGGAAATTTGGGGTGTTACATAGACCTAGCCAAATATACTGAGAACAACTGGTGAACATATTGTTTCACCGTTCTCCTCAAGAGATCTAATTGAACCGATGCATCTGTGAGGATACTAACCTAGTTGGTACGGACGTCGGGGGTGACGGGACTCACCTCTTCGCTGGATATCAAAATGATGCAGCTCATCTCCGAGCGCCCGAGTCCCGCTTGATAACCTTGGGACTCAAGGGTGGTGATGCGTTGATTGATTGGTTGAACGAGAGTTGTCTAATCTAACCTAAGGGATACATATTTATAATCCAGAGACTTGTCGTCCAAGTAATTTATCCAACCGATTCCGGATGAACCTATTCCGATCATGCAGCTATTGCGGACGGACTCCTCTGACTTTCCTTGACCGGATCCTTTTTGACCTTTTGTTGACCGTGTGCCTTTCTTGGTGAGTCTTGGGTTTTACCAAATCTCGGTGTCAATATATACATATATATACATGATTATAGTTTAGGCTTATCAATTCTATTTCGGTACCGGCTATCATTCAAACTGTTATATATTAAGTGACGTACCATTTTGGCTTTAATATCGGTCAACACTGGTCATTCCGGTCAAATACCGGAAAATACCGGCCGATACCAACACATACCGATCATTCTAATCAAAATTGTATCTTGATGTATTTAATACGTGTTATATATTACTTATATTAAGCTATATATTATTTTGTATTCAAGCTATACATTATATTTAAGACATCAATGTATTCAAATATATCATATTTAATCATATTAATATATATTTTAAATATATTTATATTATTTTATTAGACACTGATATCGAATATAGTTTCCATTGATTCTGAAGGCGTTCAATAGCCAAATTGCTGGCTGACTGCCAGCGTAGTAGGCCTGTAGCTATGCAAATGGATAGCCATGAGCTAAGGAAAATGGAAAGCTCACGTACGGCCTAATAAGGAAATATGAGGGCCATTAAAGGCCTGAAACGAATGAGACAACGGCCCATAATAACCCATTACATGAAGAGAGGCTCAGCTCGGCCCATAGAGCTAGCGACGATAGCAAGAACATCTCCATTGTACTTACTATTTTTGATTTGTTATTCATAACAATAACAACTTTATTTATTTAAATTGATTTGTTATTTTGCTATTCACTCCAATATACTTGTTAAATGTAACTTTCTGTTTGAATGTAGCTATATTTTGTCAATTTATATACATGCAAAGAAAATAAAAATAATTAAATAAGCTCAACACTTAATGGAATAGCAAGTTTAGATAACTTGCTAGATGTAGCAAGTGTAGAGAGAAGAATATAGAGCCCCCTAAAATAATAAGTCAATTAGCAAGTACAATAGTGATGTATTTTTGGACCATGCTTATCATTTTAAGAGATAACAAGTATAACAGAGTCTTAGAGGAATTCATTTCGATTCTCTAGTTTGGAAAAGCACATAGTCATTACCTTGTTCTGATTAGAGTGGGTTTAATGTCTGATTAGCAAACTTTAATTGACTTTTATATTGTCCATTTATCAGATTTTTGATTTAAATATATCATTTTATTCACTGAAATTAAATATATAAAAATAAGATCTAGGTTGATTATATTTGATAATATATATTTTAATTATTAATGACTATATTTTTGAATTAGACTTATTACAAAATAGAGTAGCAAGGGGATAAGAAGTCTCGGTAACTTGCTAGAAGAAGCTAGTATTTTAAGGGATTATTTTTTAGATCATTCTTATTATTATAGTAAGTGGGATAACAACCACAATAGGGATTATTTTATGATGTGGCAATTGGATGATGGCTACTCAGTCTCCACATTTGCTTTCAAGCCCTTCTCCTCCTCCAGAGAAGGGCCTAAATGCAAAAAATCAACATGCCAAAACAACTAAATACTATTTCTGCATATAGGGTATATTTGGTTGCTAGACATCATTTGCCAACAAAAGTTGTCACACTTGTCTAAAGTGAGGTTATCAAATTTTTTGTCATGCTTTGGAAAGCCTAACGGAATCTTGTCACACTTTTTTAAGTCATTGACATGTGGGACCGAAAAGAATTTTGCCACAATTTGTACAGCAACAAAACAGTTACCAATTTAGTCAAACTTATCTAATTTTAGATGTGCCAAAGTGTGACTGGGAACCAAATAGGCTCATACTCCCTCATTCGGTTCTAATATTATAATTTAATACTGGATTTAAAATTTTATATTAGAACAAATATAAATAATAGAATTCACTATATTATAAAATATTAAATTGGTTTTATGTTGTAATATTATTATAAGGTGGGGTATGATATATATATATATATAAATGCTATTCTACACCACGGGTGTAGAATGTTATTCTACATCGATGTGGAATGGAGGGGTTGGGATTGGGTGGGGGGTGGGCACGATTGGGATGATCGGTGTAGAATAGCATTTACACCCATAGTGTAGAATAGTGTTTCCGTGTGTGTATATATATATATATATATATATATATATATATGATATATATATATATCTGGTCTGGATCCTCAATTAGTTTCAATTAATTCCGTTCTGACGTCGAACTCTCCATCATGTTGTGTTTTTAAACATCAAGACTGAACTTTTGTGTCAAATCAAGCTGTCAACTCTGCATGCGTTGACATTGTGAGGCTTATCATTGCCCTGCAGAATTCGTTTTCTCACCAACCGATCTGAGTTTGGACGGTTCCCAATTGTCCTAGCTAGTTCGTTCTGGTATTGAAATCAGGTTCTAAATGTCGTTGAACGCTTTGGCTCATTTGATGATGTCTACATAGAAAACACACACACACTCTCTCACTCACCTTGCTGGTTCGTCATGCATTATCCAGATTCTATCCGATTTCTAGCTGACCAAATTCGTCCATAAAGTTTGCTCGAGCTGTTCACAAAAGTACAGTAACCGGTTACCGGTTACCGTGGTTTTGCTTTTATCGCCGTAATATCAGTATATGATACAGTAATTTAGTACAAGACCATATTGAAAATAATATTATAAAGTGATACGGTAGGTTACAGCATCAAAGAGTTCTTGGTTTACGAACTGAGAATTAGTCGGGGCATTCTCAACCTATATAAATTATGGATAGTTTTCTAAAAAAGAGCGTGTGTTTTTCAGATCTAACTAGAACTATCTCAATGCATATTTTTTATAGTAGTTTCTATCTAGAGAATAATAATAATATTTTATATGTACCATAAGTAAAAATAGTTACATGACGCTATATTTAATACTATGAAAACTACTATGGAATTCTAATAGTGTAGAAGCGGTTTCTTGACATGTTAGTATGTACGCCGACTTGATTTCTGAAAGAAGAAATCATTTTCTTTTCTTTCGTCGTTAACTCTTTTGCAATATAAACAATACACTTACCCGACACTATATTTAATAGTGTAGAAGTTATGCTAGTTAGAGGGTTAGGAGTCCCCTAAAAACTAGAAATGAATTTCTTTTTTGCACAAAGTTAGATGGTTAGAAGCAAAGTTCCTTTCGGATGAAATGACTAAGGGCCTGTTTGCATCGGAAGAGGGGACTAAAGTTTAGCTCCCGCTTTAGCCTCTATTTTAATTCTTGGGGAGCCAAATAGGTGGGCTAAAACCTGAGTGCTAAACTTTAGTCTATTTCTTTTCTTTAGCCCCTCCAACGAGTACTAAAATGGGCTAAATGGTAGTAAAAGTGGTCACCCTGTATTAATTGTCATCTTTGTCTTCAAACATGTGGATACTAAAAGAAGGAAAAGGTGAAAGGAAAGGTAAATGAGTCTTTTATATATTCATTGCTAAAGTTTAGTGCATGTATCTAAACAGCAAAAGAAAGTAAAATTTAGCAATCTATTTTAGGATCTAATCTTTAGCCTCCTCCCAAACAGACCTGACACGTTAGTAAAACAGGATTTAGTTTACATTGTTTTCACCGCCTAGTTAGTTATTAGTACAGATTATTCAGTCATCATCCCGGTGAATGCAGCAGTTAAGCTGACGAACCAAAACGGCAGAGTACTCGACCTAACCCAGTCGAACAGTGACAAATATGCCATGACAAATAGATGCAGCCGCGCCACAGTCATGTCCAACGATCTGACGCTCAGAGCGGCGAAAAGCTTCATCTCATCACCCCGGCCCCCTGAACTGAACGAAGGCACCTCATGCATCTCATCTGCATCAGGTTGCAGAACATTGCATCTGCAATTCTGCAGATCAATCTGCATCGCCATTGCCATGATGCCCTACCATGGAGTTTGGGAATATCACCAGCTAGGTAGCTGCTAAGCATGCAATGCAGACATGAGCTAGCTGGGCAGCTACAAAGGCAGCAGCAGAGGGCAGACAGGAACAAAGGAATATCACTGATTGCCGGGAGAGGAAAGATTACTACTCGTTACGTCGCGGTTTCAGACCTTGAAGCACGGCCGCCGGCGATCGACGGCGGTGGTCACGGATCGAGGCGAGGCGATCGGCGTTGTTGTCTCCATGTGGTCAATCTGATTGGCTGGTGTGGTGTCTCCTAGCTAGCTGACAGATCTGAATGATGAACTCCACTGATCAGCATGCAGCAATTAGCCAGGTAGCTCGTGTTTGGGCTTGCGGCTGGGCGATTCCATATAAGTGAGAAGTGACCCTTCAAACACCTGGCCCATAATAATTAGCTCTGTGTGCAAATCAGGTTTACATACCCAGTTATTACTATTTTAATCTCCTTGGCCGGCAATCAGTAAACGGTTAGTGATAAAATCATATCAGTAATAAAACAAATTAGACTGGTTTGAAAATCACTCACCAGTTATTATAATTTTAGGATGCATTTGGTTTAGCTATTCTAACCAACTTTTTGGTTAGCAAGGTAAAAATTAAATTAAAGAGATTTACGATTAAACCAGTTTCTCTAAGAGTGGTAACTTTTTCCTTAATAAATTAGAGAAGTTGTAAAAGTTTTTCGCTCCCTAACTTCCGCATTATCTCAATCTAAATTTCATAAAAATTATGCAGTTTAAAAAGTTACACACACCTTAATTTTCACAACTTTTTAGCTTTTTCCTATGTCAAACTCACATTGGTTTTTCTACGCCTCACAACCAACATTAACTTTTTAAAATCTACGGTTCAATCAAACAATCAAACACGCAGTTAATCTCCCTCGTCAACCGTCCCTAAACGGTTGCTGATAAATCATATCGATAATAAAAGAAATTAAACCAGTTTGGAAACCAAACCCAACCAGTTTTGCAAAGCAAGATATATACAACCGTATCAATCAGTGTGTCTTGCGATCTTGAGAATTTCAGATAAGTCAGAGGTTTGTCAGCTTGTGCAGCTCAATTAATTGTTCTATCTGTGATCAAATTTTTTCCAGAACAAGATTTTGAGGATAAGAATAAGATCACTTGTTTGGAGCTATATAGTGCAACATGCATGACGAATATCTGTGACAACACATCAATCAATCAATCAATTAAGCGTGCACGTAACTTTTATTTGGGGATTCAAACTTTATTCATGTCTTCATGTGATCGCAGCATAAAAAAATTAGAGGAATTAATATTGTCTACGTGTCTTCCATCTAAACACACTTCAAAAGTGAAATTACCTCATCTTGTCGCAGGCGGCCGGACATTATTCCTCTATCAAAACACAAAGTTAAACTGATCGGTTCACCGATTAACCTGTGGTTAAACCACATGAACCGACCTCGTGTCCGGTAATTCCCTCTCCTCGCCGGTATGATTTTTTTACTACACAAACTAGTAAATTAATCGATTAATTCCACTCCTGCAGCTTGAATTGATGAGACGCATGTATAGTACATATTAGTGATTAATTGCTAGCTAGCTAGGACGCGATACGTATTTATATTACGAAACGTATTAATTAAACGGGCGAATTAAGTGTTGGATCCGCCATCAGATACGCATGCAATAATAACACCTCTAATATTTTTCTACCGCCGTAACACAATCTGCCGTTGCTTTATTTCTCGATTTTGTACTTCTCGATCTCCTCGTACAAACACACACGTATACGTACGTACGTATACGATTAAATTTGCAGTACTGAATACCGATAGATTGATGCTTCCAACATCCCAACCAAAAAGGAATTATTCAGGTTAAATTACTAGTACATGCCGTCGATCGGAATTCGGACGGTCCAGATGAAACCAAGAGAAAAATCCAGGCTATACAGTTATGTATCTTTGAAAGTTTTCATTTCATTTACCAACAAGAGGGAGCATCACAACTGTTGTTTTGATCAGACTTTCTAACTGAAGAACACAAATTCTTGGTAATTTTTACATATATTTTTGAGAAATTACACAATTTAAAAGCTTGGGAAGCATACCAACTTATAAGCCATAAGCTTGTGTTGTAGTTTTGAGCAGAACAAAAGGTGGTAATTAAACAGCCAAAGCCACATAAACAAATGTGCTTTTCCTGAATTCTGAGGCAACACTTGAACATTGTAGAAGGCATCTTCCCCAACAGAGAGGTATGTTTGTGAAACTATATATTTTCTCCACACATCATGATTTAGAGAAAGATAGAGAGAGAGAGACCCTAACTTTGGAGGAGTGAAAGCAAGAAGAGAAACAGCAAAGAAAACATAGGATGGTGGGGGAAAAGAGAAGAGAAGGGAAGAGAAGCATCAGTTGACAGCCTTTCCAGCTTCATGCATGCAGCCTTTTGGTTAAGTTTTAACTCCTCCTAGCTGTGGAGGAGGAGATCATCCTAGAGGGGAGTGATGGGTACAGCACACACTGCCAATATGCCATGCCATGGCATCCCATGCATCTCATCTCATCTCTGTGGTCTCTAGCTTCTTCTGTGCAGCTGTGCCCAAAAGGCTTCATTATGTGAGTGGTCAAAACTCAAAAGCTAAAAAAAAAAGAAACAAAGCCAGAAAGAGAGAGAGTGAGAGTGGCAGCAGAACATGGCATTGCTTGAGTATCAAGATATGGACTTGTGCCACTCAACTCACTGAGCCACTGGCCACACTAAGTTGAATCACCTTGCTTGTTTGTCACAATTCTACATGCAGAATTTTTTAAGAACAACTATTTTCTATTGTAAAATAAAAAACTAAATCTAAACCATATTATTTCATTATATAATCTGTATATATAGTATTGGTTTTAGAGCTGCAGCTCTACTGATTACTGAATAGTCTCTAAGCATTAAGATGGAAGGAGATAAAAAGCAGTAGTGCCTGTAATATACCTCGCTGAAAGTACACATCACATGTAGACAGACAGGTAGCTAGCTAGCTGCATTGGCAGAGCTGATGAAATTGTTTTACAAGCAAAAAAAATGGAGCTAATCAGTACTTTGAATCACTTTATGTTCTTGTTTTAGCACATACTCCCTCCAGTTTCCTAAAGGAAGTCGTTTTAGACTTGTATCAAAAGTTGCCTAAAAGATGTCATTTTATATTTTATTGTGCATTTTGGACGTTTATACCCCCGAAGTAGTACTACTTTCTTCTCGTTTCCCGTGCTATCTTTACTAATGCATTGTATTTAATAGGGGCAAACAAGGAAAGTATACACAAATTAATCATTCCTTGGTATCTTAAATCATGTCCAAAACGACATCCTTTTTAAAACCGGAGGGAGTAAGATATTTTATCGTTGAGATTTGTACCGCGAATCACTGTGCATTTTGCTTTTGCTGCTACTTGAGACCGTGAGATCAGATCTCATGGGCTTCACACCGCTTCACTTTCCATCCAATGTTTTACTGGCAGTGGCAGGGCTCAAAAAGTACTACAGTGCTACAACTACACTAGTGGTGAAATGCAGCTTGTATGCTTTGCTGCTTGCAGTATTTTTTTTCCTGTATATATTATGCATGCAACAGGAGGGGATTGTGCAGCAGGTGGGTCCCAGTGGGCAGTGGGCCATGAGCAGCTGCAGCCTACTGTCAGTCTCTCACACAGAAGAGAGTGGCCAGGCCAGTGGCCTCTGTGTTGTAGATCTGCCGCTTTGCTCGTCCATATGCTGCAGGAGAGACACTCACTCCTGCTGTGATGCGGATCCACGGATGGCAATACGGACACATTCCTTCATTGGGAAGCTTAGGGAATCATGGTGTATGTGAGGGGCAGGGAGCCAGAACCAAAAGAGTAGTTACACTTACACTGTCATGTGGGCACCTGAGGTCTATGGAACATGGAGTAGTAATCTGCCGATAAATAGATATTCACTAATTATGTTTATATCCGTTTACCTATCCAATAAATATAAAGCATGATCCAATAATACATAGTTGGATATAAAATAAAAGGAGAATTTCGCAATATCCCTGGAATTGTGTGGTCCATTCAATAATCTATACGATTTTTTCCGTTATAATGCCCGTATGCGTACAGATTAATTCATTTTTTCTACGTGCATGCAACGGGATTTTCCATTAAACCATGCATGCAACGGCCTGTACCGTGTTTTCTTTTTTAATTATTTATTTTAAGTACATTTAATTAAGGGTTTATATTACTTTAAACTATTATATCTGAAGAGGTAATGGGTACAGTAAATGATTTCAAATAAAAATGCACACAAATTAAAAAAACATAGAAAATGTAGAAAAATTCACAAAATTAAAAAATGTAAATAAAAATTTGTGATATAATGATAAATTTGGTATGACATGTATTAATGTTTGGTTGAATTAAATGGTATAGCATCGCAAATTTAGTAATACCATTTTTTAATAAAACCAAAAAAACAGCAAAGGCATGCTATTGGACCAGGCCATTTTTATTTTTATTGATATTGCTGTGCACAGAAGCTATTCAAAATTTGTTTTTAAAAAAAAAAACAAATTCACAAAAAACCATAGTAATGAACCAATTGTTTCCATGATTTTTTTCGTACCTTTAAAAAATTATCACTGTGGATATGCACAAGTCCATAAACATGAAAAGATACCTTGGCCAACCAGTGGCTATCTTGGAAGGGAAGAGCTAGCATATACAGCAGTACTGGATGGCTGCTGGTGGTTGGGTAAAGTGGCTTCATTTGGATCTACACAAGCTGTCTTAACCAACAGTTTCTGTTGAAATGGAATCATTCATATGGGGTGGTGGTGGTTACTGGTTACTGCACAATTTAGCTCCTTTTTGTAATGCTACATTGGATGCAAAAAAGCAATCTTTAAAGGTGAAAGATGTGCAGCCAACCAACCTTGGCTACTCTGCCTAGCTCAGATCCAAGCCTGCTTACATCATTCATTAAAAAAACTAGAAAGAATTGGTTAGTCATTATCTTATCTTTTGCTGCAATGTGTCTAAAATGTGACACACACACAGTGAAAGAATATAATAATATGATCTGAGCTGTGTAAATATGTTATAAACTAAGAGAAAAAAGAAATCAATATATATATATATATATGCGGGTCCATTTACCTTATCTCCGTTACCCGTAGTTACAGGGGTAATAGTTTATACTAATCTAGACCGTTGATTAAGTGTATTTAAAATAATTAATTAAGAAAATGAGTTAACCAGCTTAAGGGGTGTTTGGTTTGAGAGACTAAATTTTAGTCCATGTCACATCGAATGTTTAGATATTATTTTAGAGTATTAAATATAGACTATTTACAAAACACATTCATAATTGGTGGAGTATTTGCGAGACGAATTTAATGAGGCTAATTACGTCATGATTTGACAATGTGATGCTACCGTAAACATTTGCTAATCATGGATTAATTAGGCTTAATAAATTCATCTCGCGAATTATCCTTCGATTCTACAATTGTTTTTATAATTATTTTATTTTTAATCCTTCAATTTGATGTCTAAACATCCGATGTGACATCCATGGAAGCAAACAACCCCTTAATTATGGAAAGTAATATGTATGCATGCCGCCCAAAAGTTTGTTGATTATTTTCTTTTTTAGGCCATGCTATATATATATATATATAAGTAAGTAAGTATGATACATAAGTATTTGAAATTTAGGTGAATATAACCTTATTCCATACTTCAAAAAATCTGGCGTTTTTTTATATAGATCGCTAGGTTAAGCTGTTTAGTTTAGCTTTTTTTTAATTTTCAGATAAAAAATATCAAAAAATTCCAATCAAACGTTATATAGACATCCACACAATAAGCTAATAGTATTATATATTTACTGCCTCTCCTGGCACTGGTACTACATAGTGTACTGCTACTACATGGTGTACTTGCCTTGTCTTTTAATTGCCCGCATGCTGGGAGCAGACGAAGATTAGTGGCGTTTTTTTACTGCCGTTAATGCTGCTGTTGCAGCAGCAACGGTTGATTCTTGCAGGGAGAAGAAACTGTCAATAGGCAGCATTATCTCATTCCCAAGAATCCTAGGTTTGCATGTGCTGTCGGTGTAGCAGATGAGGTTAGCAATATACTTGCTCCCTTTGACTTCACCTCTCTGACAATCAGTTCATGGCCTCTTTTACTAGGGTTAGTGCTGCAAACCGAGTGAATATAATCAGCCCTGCAGAGATTACAGCTGCCACTTCATTGTTTTTCAACTTTTTAATATTGTAGTTGATACTTACCCATCCAAAAAAAAATACCTCTACCAATCATCTTTGTCACAAAAGATTTTGTTTCTGCCTGTTTATATAGAGTCAGTTCACAAATCAATATTTTTTATTTCTTTAATATCACTTTAGATACTAATTTTCTATTAATATTAATAAAAAATTTTGTTTTCTACTTTTATTATTAATTTGTTAATTTTATCTTAAAAATAGATTATTTGGGAGGGGGTGAGAGTATTTAATTAACCATTTGTAAAAGTGTCCCTTTTTTGTGTTCTACTTGAAAACTTACAAGTTACAAGGCAGGCTCAGGCTCATGGCTGGACACTGGAGTAGAAGCTGCTGCCTTTCTTCTTCTTCTTCTTCTCTTGGCGCGTCCTCTCCCACCACTTCGATCCCCCCTGCACATGCCCCTGTTCGCTACAGGAATCTCCCCTCCTCCACAACACAACACGCAACCGTAGCAACATGTCATGCTCTCTCTCTCTCTCTCTCTCTCTCTCTCTCTACCCACAAAGAGAGAGAAACCACGCCTCTTCTGTTCTAGACTTCTGGTACGTAGCTGATAGCGTGCTGCCCTCCGCTGCACATCACATAAGTTCAGTCCTCACTCTTCACTCTTTAGACCCTGCTCTCTTCAGAGAAGATGCTTCCCCTTCCTTTGCTCTCTCTCTCTAAAACTCCATCTTTCTCTCTCTAAAACTCCATCTTTCTCTCTCTAAAACTCCATCTTTCTCTCTCTAAAACTCCATCTTTCTCTCTCTAAAACTCCATCATTCTCTCTCTAAAACTCCATCATTCTCTCTCTAAAACTTATTCTCTCTCTGTGTCATAATGGCTTTCCTGAAACAAGGAGGGGCTGAGACCGATTCCTGCGGAGACAGAAGCAGGCTGTAACTGCAAACTGTAACAGACCATGACAATGTCATGTGAACCATGAAGGCTTCAGCTTCAGTTTCAGCTTCAGCTTCTTTCTCAGGGGGGGCATCCCATCCATCCACACATGCATCCATGAATCATCAGCAAGCCAGGCATTATGCACTTGCCCGTCTGCCCCTCCTTTCGCCCTTGCTTCCATATGCCTGGGACATGGCACTGAGAGTGCATTCCATGGAGCCAAGAGGTTTCTTGGTCTGAACTCTTAACTCTGAACTCTCTGCCAGCCCAGCCACATTGGATCTCTCAATTGTGAGCATAACATCAGTTCCTGTAAAAAATTTTACAGATATGAAAAAATTATGACATGTTTGTTCTCATGAATAGAAGATTCTGTGCTGGCCATCCTCATGAAGAGACAAAAGAACCAAAAGTACATCCCACAGTGGATTTTTTTTTCTTCAGCTCAACCATGGTCACATCACATACATAGGTGGTAGCCGCAGTGTAGTACTACTGCATGAATCCCTCCATAATTCTGGATCAACACAGCCTGAACATGTCAGAATTCGGTTGAACTTGCAGATCTTTGTTTGCTCTTGGTATGCATGCAAAGAGGGGGATGGTTGGGTCCACAGAAATGTCTGCTGCCATTTGTCACAATGTTAATTCCTTTCTTGTTCATGTGCTCAAACAAATTTGAGCTAAATTTGTCACAAGAATGGATGCAATGTATGAACATCAGAAAAAACAGGAGAAATTGAGCTGGTAAATCTTGGAGCTGTGAGCTATACTTGATAATTAACAAGATCTCTGGGAATTCTTTTACAACTCTTTTCTCCCTTTCCCCATTCATCTCCTATAAATAACAAACCTTTTCGATTCTACCATTTCTGCTTCACACAAACCTTCTAAAAAATAGAAGAAAAAAATAAAAATAAAGCAACACGTTATTTGTACGAGAGATTATGCCATGGCCGTGGGAACCAACAACCAAAAGAGAAGGAAAAAAGTGAGAAGCGAGGAAGGAGAAGAATCTCAAGAAGTGAGACAAGAGGAAGGAGAAGAATCTCAAGAGCTCCAAGAATTCACCGAAGAAGTGGGTCGAACCATGGAGCCCCATAGACTGCGCCCAATTGGGGTGTGGCGGCGTCGATGTGCATCAGCCGGCGCGGATCCGCTTCTTGGGCGGCAGACACCGGAACACGGCGGAGAGGTCGGGCTGCACGGGGAAGAACACCAGCGGCGCCGACGTCGACGACGAGGACGCCGGCTTCCTCTTCACCGTCGTCGTCCTCGCCGGCTTCCGCGGCGCCGGGGGGCACTCCGTCGGAGTACGGAGCCTGCTCTCCTCCGACGTCGGCGTCGTCGGCTCCGCCTCCGCCTCCGCCCCGGCCTCCTTCCCCACCTCACCCTCCAGAGTCTTCGCGTCGTTGGCCGGAGCCGTCGTCGGCGACGTCCGGGAGGGAGCCACCGCCGTCGCCGTCCTGATCGGCGGAAGCGCCGGGACGACGACGACGACGTCGGCAGCGGCGGCGGCGGCCGGGGAGCTCATCCGTCCCGCCGAAATCTAGGATCGCGTGTGAGGATCAAAGGGGGGCGGGTCGTTGAGTGCAAGGAAGGACAGGCGAGGAGGAATTCAGGTCCGAGGTGAGGTGGAGTGGAGAAGAAGAGAACAAAGGGCGGTGGCGCGGGGCAGTAGCGGCAAGGCGGTTAAATAGTCACCCGGAAAGAGAATGCTACAGAAAACCGGGCCGGCCGGTTAAAACCAAAAAAAAATCGGAACTGATAGTATCTTTGGTTTAGCTACGTATTAAGTCTTAACCAATGTCATCCGTACAAACCGGATAAACCGAACCGTTTCGGCCCGGTGGTTTAATTGGATTAACCGGTGGTCTAAATAATATGAATAAATTTGGCACCCTTTTACCATGACAGATTAACAATATTATAGATGATAAAAAAATTAGGGTTGATCAAACCTAGCTACGAGAATTGAGTATTTAGTTGAGTAATCTAGATTTTATATTAGACTAAAAATAAAATTTTAAAAATTTTATTTTGCTAGATCGGCAAACAAGTGGACCGGGAACTCAACTGGTCGGATTGATGCTCCAATTTATTTTGTCCACCATGAGAGATAAAAAGTTAAAATGGTTTATTACCGCCTTTAATTCTGGTGTGGCTGTCGCGGTTGAAAAACAAAACAAAATAAAATGGAAATTTTGGTATTGATTTTCCACCGTCATCAAAGACTCGGAGTGGTGATATGATGCAGTCTCTCTTTAATTAGGAGGGATATGTAAGGTCTCATGTAATATGATGCATGCATATATTGTTATTATTACAAGATGCCAACTGGTTGTTATTATTGGCGAATTTCACAATCAATTTCCGGGGTTTAAACTATTTCTTTCTTGTATTTACGTATGTTCAACTTCTCATGACTATCCTATTTGTTTTAGCTTATAAAAATAAGATCGTCCACCGGCCAACCGTGTCTTTTCAATCAAGCGATGTCCTATTCTAATATATATACATTAAGAATTTCCTTTACTCCTTATAATTATATTATCAATTATATACAACTATATATATGATATTACTCCAACAAATTACATCTTTTTTGCCCGGAGTTCTTGGTGAAGCCAATGATATCTCGTGAGAGAAAGAGAAAACATATAGCAGGGAGCAACCGAGTAGGGCAGGCAATGATAGTGTCAGCTAGAGCAACAGAGTGGCTGCTTCAGGGAAACCGAAAAAGGCACGCACACACACTCACTCACCATGCATGCAACACAAGGTACACAACACGGAGGAGATAGAGAGAGATCAACCTGAAAAGTGGTAGCTTGGAAGTAGCTAGCATGGACGGCTGGATATATATATATATATATATATACAAATACTATCATACATCACGGGTGTAGAATAACTATTCTACCGACAAATATACTACTGAGAAAAAAGTAGTATTCAATAGCTATTCTACTGAGAAAATCCACTACTGAAAATAGTCGGTGTAGAATAATTATTCTACACACGTGGTGTAGAATAGCGCTACCGTGTATATATATATATATATACACACACGGGAACGCTATTCTACACTACGGGTGTAGACTGTTGTTCTACACTGATCAACTCAACCGTGCTCATCTCATCCAGCGTGTTCTCACACCCACTCAATCCCGACTCCCCATTTCACATTGGTGTATAATAGCATTCTACACCCGTGGGGTAGAATAACATATATATATATATATAGGGAAATTTGGATCCATGTCATTACAATTTTGCGACTTTAAAGAAATGTCATTATAATTCACGTATTTAGATTCATGCCACTACAAATTTAGAGAACTCCAAATTATACCATTTTTAAATTTAGAGAATTCTGAAATATGCCATTACAATTTTAGAGAAATCTGAAATATGACATTAGATTTTGTGAGAGCTGCAATTTCAAAATGGCATATATCCAAATAGATGAATTGTAGTGGCAAAGTTCCAAAGCACGGTAATTGTAATGACATATATCTAAAAAACCCATATATATATATATATATATATATATATATATATATATATGGTCGTATGGATGTGTCAAACCCATGGACACCTCAACAGCTTGGAGTATATGGTGGTTAGCTTAGCTGCATCATTTTGAAAAGAAAAGGTAGGACATTCAAGACGAGCTTGGTGTTAATGATTCTTTTTGTATTTAAAAAACAAAGATAATTTCAGCTGGGATTTTAGCATCATCCAAGAATTGATTTTAACGTTGAGGAAAAAACTGAGTATGTTATAACAAATTGATTTTAGTGTTGGCGAAAAAATTTAGTATGTTCTAGCAAAATCGAATTTAGTTATAAAATTAATTAAAGTTAAACAAGTTTGACTTATAAATTAGAAAAAATAACTAGCTTATAATATAGAAAAATTTCTATCGAGTAACATACAGACCCACAATTTGGGCTCATCCTCTCTACTCAAAGTAAGTGTGTGTTTGGTTTAGTTATGGATTATAAAAAAGAGTGTGTGTTTGGTTGAGTTGTGGATTATAAAAAAGTTATCGTGAGCTGTAGAAAAATTGATGTGAGCTATGAGCTGTGGAAAAACTAGGAAGTCGTTTAGTTGAAATAGCTATGGATTTTTGTTTTTTATAATAAATGTCTTTAATAACTCTGATGTTTGGTTACACTATTAATATGCACTCTCAATATAAACAGCACCTTGTTTAATGATGTGAATTTAGATCATTATTGTATTAAGAAAACTAAAACGAAATTATTTATAACTGAAATGTATTTATGTTTCCAACAATCATATATTAACTTTTAGTCTTATAAAACTATTTAGTTCAAGTACTCTATATCAACAAAAGATGTATTTCATTAATGGTGAAGGTGGGTAATTTTCATCAAAAACTGGCTGCAAGAATTTGTGGAATCTAGGGTACCCCTAACATTCTGTTTGCACTTTAAAAATCTAGAGATTCTGAAAAAACTAGATGTCGAAAGGAAGCTGGTTCAAAAATCATCAAATCCAGCAATTCAGATCGGCTACAACGCAATCTCGACCGTCTATTTCGGTTATCAACAACCCGGATTTATAGTTACAGCGATAATATGAACAACAGTAGCTTTGCTATAGTGTATTTAGGGTGCGTTTGGTTCTGCTGTGAGCTGTGAAAAAGCTGTTGTGAGTTGCCTGCTGTGAAAAAGCTGCTGTGAGCTGCCTGCTGTGAAAAAGCTAAAAGTCGTTTGGTTGAAGCTGCTATGAAAAAACTGCTGTGAACTGACTGTTTTTTATAACTTACTTAATTTTCATCATTATAATATTCTATACCTATATATAAATAGGAAACACTCAACATTGATGCAACTAAATAACTAAAAAATATATTAGATAAATAAAAAAGTGCATAGTTCATCTTATAAAGTAATCGACAACCACGTATTATCTCATGAAATTGTGCAATGCAATACAAACCATAATAATGTTAAATAAATTAAAACACCTTGAATTCATACTTTTTAATATGAACTAAAAATTAGAAAAGCAGACAAGCAAAAGCAGAAAAGCAGGGTCCAGGCTGCTTCCAAATTTGTACTAGAAAAAAACTGCTTTTTCACAGCAGAAGCAGTTTTGGTAAACCCGTTTGGTTCAGCTTCTGCTTTTTCACAGCAGAAGCAGATTTGAAAAGCAGAACCAAACGCACCCTTACTACAGTGCTTTGTGATAATCTGGAGCACCCACTTTGCATCCAACTTACGACAGACCAACCGCACATTAGAGAAATTTTATGTATGGTGAATCATAATCCATGTTTTTTTTCGTTGGATGGTTAACAATAATTTCTATTATCATCTTATTAATTAGTGATAGAAATTAAAAGATAAAATCATCAAAATTTTAAGTGACACAGAGTAATAACTGTATAACATGCGTGTTGCAGAGGAGGCGACAAGTCCAGTGTGATATATAGAAGGGAGGTGCTGAAAAATATGGATAAATATAAATTCCCTAATAATGGTTAGATCCAAAATATATTCTTTCAGATCAACAGCTAGTAATAATTTATTCTTAGCACTCCACATGATTGTACCTTTTTTCTCGTTGAAAATGATGTTTTTAAGGAAAGATGATTGTTTGTTTCAAGGTTAAAATGGATGGTTTTAATTAGTTTGTGAACTCAGAAATGCATGCTAATTTAGATATTGCGGACCTAGATTGTTTTAGGGTCCGATTGGTTCGATGGATATTTGGATGAGATATGACCATCTCATCCAGTCAGTTGTTTGGTTAGAGGCCGAAGGTTAATGTGATGATCAACGAGAGAAATATTCTTTCAATATGCTAGATGGAAGAATTCTGGAAATTTTTCAATATGAACCCATTCAATATTGGATGAGATGACGTGTCATCTCCTAATTAGTTGTAACACATTTAATTTTCCGTTTATAAACATTCAAATGATTTTTACTCCCAAATCATTTATCTAATTTATGATCTAATTACATCATTGTATTGATTACAATTTAATCTATAAAACAAGATCTCATATGATTATATTTTTGTTAAAAAATATATTTGACAAGTGGGTCCTACAAAATTTTAACTTATCTCTTCCAAATTATATACGTCGAACCAAACAAAATATTGTCTCATCCCATCTATCCAACCAAATATCCCATATGTATCATCTCATCCATAAATCCATGGATGAGATTATCCTATTCATCTTCGCCCGCAAATCAAACGGACCCTTAATTAGGAATTTTTTCTCTTATGCCACAAAGTTGAGCGGTGTTTACTTTTTTTCCACGCCCTGTTTGTTTGACAACTGGGCCAGGGACCACATGTCATACACTCATATGGGACAAAAGAGCAAATTCCACCAACTTATGTGTGCACTTTATTTTCTTTTCATTTCTTTTTCCAATTCTTGTGGGGTACAAAAGATTGGACTAATTTAATTAGAGTATGATTTGGGTAGAAGCAAACCTATATGGCAGTTGTTTACACTACTTTTAAAAAATATGATGTATTTGCTCAGACTTTTTTTTTTACATTCAGGCCAGCTATATATATCAGCCCTACCACTTGGAGTAATAACTTAGCAAAAACATTCCTTGCATGCATGCCTTCTTTTGTTACTTCATCTAAGTCAAGAAAATGACAAGGGGTAAGGGTAAGGTTTTCAATTCTATTTAGATCAATCAAAATAGTGTCAGAAATTCTGGTTACAATACTGGTCATTTTGGTCAATTTTATTGTTACCATAGTCAATACTTGTCATATCTCCAACAAAATTTATTTTGAGCTTTGTTTAAGATATGTTTTACATGATACTTAAGCTAGTCTATGCATTGTATTATATTCAAGCTCTAAACTATATTTGATATAAAATTATTGATATATATATATATGTCATATTTGATCTTGTTTGTATGTTTTTAAATAAGAATGTTGTATAAATAAATTTATATTATTTTATTAAATCTCATAATTGCATATTGTTATTGGTACCGAAATATTAGCCAAACCAAAATACTTTGGAATATATAAGTATATTTTGGAAGAGTAAGGCTATTCACAGTGGTGAGTTTCATAACATTATTTTCTAGAAGGCCACATCAACTTTGCAACTGAATGAAATGCCCCCTCTTAGTGGAGAGTTTCATTTCACTATTTCCTAGGTTAACCAGTGTAATTAAATGTTTTGCAACTGAATTAAATACCCTCTCTTCAATGAAACGATTTGGCTCACAGTGGACGTTTCATTTCGTTTCATCCGTCTTGGAAACAGATTAGCACCATGTCATAGAGATGACACTACTTCATTCTCTTCACTCATTAATTTAATATCATATCAGCAAAAAATCATGAAACTTAACCTCCCGTGAAACCTCCGCTATAAATAACCTAAGAACCTTTGCCCTCCAATAATGGGAAAATTACGTGGGAATGCCATTCGTTCCAACCCGGCCCACTTCACGGCAGAGTTGGTTGAAGACAACGAAACCCTAATTTAATTATGCAATGGGGTCTGCTGGCTAAATATATATATTGAAATGCTTCACATTTCGTTTTGCATTCCGATTACCCTCTTTAATTTAATAACTGGTTTTTTTTGCTTTAACAATTAACACCCATTTGCATTGGCTCGTCATAATTTCACATTTATGGTTGTTGAATTACTGCATGCTACCATGGTGATTGAAATACATTGGCCATATTTCCTGGCTTATACATCCAGCTGCTAGTGCCAGCTGCTTTGCTTTCTTGCTCCCAATTAAAGCTACCAATAGTTGATAATTTAAGGGCCTGTTTTGGACCATTTTTAATAGCCGCAACTAATCCTAAAGTATAAAGTTTCTCTAAACATTTCAGATTCTGGCTCTAGATTGTGAAACTCATTAGCTATGAAATTGAAATGAACTAAAATATAGAATCTAAAAAAATAATAGCTTTTTTAATTCTCACTAGTAAGATACTCATAAGTTATTCCTTAGAATCTAAAAGTACTATAATAAAACCTAGTAAACTGTTTATTTCAGTTAGAGATTCTTAGAAGCTAGCTGGTCTAATTAGTTGGCAAATCTAAATATCTAACAGGTAAGAATCCAACTCTAGTATATTTATATATTTTGCACTTACATATTCTCATAATTTGAGATTAGAATCTAGACTATTTGTTTTGGTTTTAGATCCGAGAAATAACTGTATTTATTATAAACTGAAACAAGCATATATACCCTAAATATTAATTGTACCGAGTATATATTATGTGCATCGCTATATGTGGTGGAACATATGTATTATATGCTTTGCTCCTCTAGAATCCACAGTGATTTTGCAAGGCTTTAATCAGATGCTTTTGTTTTGATTTTATTGCTACGCTACAAAATTCAGTTCTAATACAGTATATATTCATGTTATATATATGTACGTCTTATTCATACATATAAATGTATAACTGTCGGTTAGCAATTTGTGCCCTACCAACATCTCCACAAGCAACAAACAAAAAATAAACCAGACTCTATTATGTTTTTTACTCAAATCTAAACATGTAAATCGGATGTCTACTACTATACATACAACTACAGAAAACCCATAGTTAATAAATTTTATTAACAACGGATAAGTCTCCTACTTTTATACTTCGGTGATGTAATACTATTAGTGAAGGGGTTAACCTTTAGTGATATGTAGTAATATTCACCGGTCACTAAAGGTGGGCTGATCGGCTCACCAGCTATAGCTCTTTTTAGTAACAGTTTGTAATGTCATCTGTCACTAAATAGTTATTTAGTAACGAATGATTATTGTTACTCGTCACTAATATAATATTATAGTATTTTTAAAAAAATAATTATTTTTAGATTATATCTTGAATTAAAGTTAGGATTTGGCAACCAACATATCTAACATTCGATAGCACATCACAGACAATTCATTACGGAATACATATAATTCATCACAAAAAAATTCATAACTAAAATAGCATCACATATGTTAACTTTTAACTCATTATCTTGAAGAATATGGCTAAAACAAAAGTTCCATAAGAGCACTCACTAACTTCTAGCTAACTTCTAATTTCAAGAGGTTGAATAGTGTCTTGAGAAGATTCTCTTTGTCAACCCGTCATGAATTATTTAAGGCTGCATATGTCTAGTTTTGCAGCCTCATTTTTGGCCACCCCGTACTTCTTATTCCCAAAGAAAATAGAATTAGTACAAAATGCACAATGATCACCAATGAAATAAAGTAAGATGGACAAGAAGACATCATACCCCAAGTTTATACCACATACATGTCAGCCTCAATTATATCATTGTTGATGTTGAAATGGAAGACACATACTATGCTAACTTCTAACACGTTATCTTGAAGAAATTGTCTAAAACAAGTAGTTATGTAGCACCGTCCATCTATGGATTTATACACCAACATTGGGACTGTCTTAGACCCTATTGCTGCCACTTGAATCTCGGTAGTCTGGTGATGTAGGTGAGGTGTGATGTACTTCTCATAGTACTACCTTGAAAAGTATTATAATAATAAATTTAAACAAAACTAGTTAGACAAGACCAAGTACATAGATGATCGAGTTAACCACCGAGATATACAAAAAGCTTACCACCAACTTCTTATTGATAACTGAGTTATTTATTATATAGGCATATAACCGAGTCTCAAAGGATAAATCTACTGAGATGTCTTACAGGAAAGTCTTCCTTACTAGAGTTATATTTGTTGGATTACCAAAATAAAAATGTTTGTGGATTTTCTATTACTATAATAAAACATTCCTATGAATACATCTTATTTATCGAATAGAGATATTTTGTTTCATCTACCAAGCATAATATGAATGTCTCCATACAGATGTCTCAAAATTACGGAGATGCCTTCAAAAGCGTACCTAACATTTTTATCTCTACAAATAAAAAAACATGTATAGTGCCTTAATTAAATCTCCGCATAATCTACTCTACTAGGGATCAAACGTAGAACGTGAGACATTGGAAATGAGCTTACCCACTAGGCCACGAAGTTTTGACGACAATTTTTGGAGTCTATCCAATTTAAACCACAAAGGGGGTACAATCATAGGATGTTGACCTAACCAACTTCTAATTTAAATTTTCTATCTAAATAATTATAGTAGTATTTTTATAGAACAATAATTGTGATGTCTATTTTTAAAGAAGTCTAAATAATTTAAATATTATTTGACAATAACGATAAGGAAGTGTTTATTTTTTCATACGAGACTAAATTATTTACATTTTTTCTAAGGAAGTATAAATGGTTTACATATTTTTCCATTCGAATAATTAATATTATTTGAATGACAATGACATGCATATAATAAGAAGATGTTTCAAAACTCATCTCTATGATGAGACATACTGAAACGTCTCAATATTCATATTTAAATGATTTTATCTTGAGCTAACCTATAAAGCCTCTCAAATTATGTTTTAAACAATGTTTTCAACCTATAAAATGTCTCAAACAACGTCTTCAATCTGTAAAGTGTCTTAAACAACATCACTATTTAAATTGTAGCACTAGAAAGAGCGATGACTTCTGGAACGTCTCAAGTGAAACGTCTTTGTGCGGCATTTGGTTGGTGTCGATCTCTCTAGATATGCGCTTCCCCTTCTTCCTCTCAACATTACTAGGACACTCCCCTAACATTATAAAAAACCAATTTAAGAACATAAATAAGATATGCATGTCTAGTACTTAAACATTTTGCTATAGATTGATACCAC
This sequence comes from Zizania palustris, assembly GCA_019279435.1. NCBI lineage: Eukaryota > Viridiplantae > Streptophyta > Magnoliopsida > Poales > Poaceae > Zizania > Zizania palustris. The sequence continues at coordinate 62,850,073 of JAAALK010000082.1, forward strand.
TATCGTTGTCCTCTACTTTTATAGCCGGTGAGGTCTTCTCATCGCTAAAGTTAATATAAAATTTGGCAATAACAATCAATGGAGCATGTCCCATTGTTATTGCAACATAGTCCTCCTGTGTTAGGTCGACTCTTTTATTAAATTCAGACCACCCTTTGTTGAGGTATATCATGTTCCTACCTCGACAGCTCGTAAACTCAACCTCTGGGGTGCACCTACCTCTTGTTAATATCTTAAGGGTATCACCAACATGAATGTTATTGATGTCACCAAAGTTTTTTGATAGAAACTACAATAGTAAGATATTATGACATCAGTTTGTTAGTTTTATTAGCACATAAATAAAATATGCAATGTACAATATATAAACCTAGTGATGCTCGTCATTGATTAGATGATTGATCTTTATGAAGCAACTGTCAGGAGCATAATTTAGTACCGTAGGGATCCACCTACTACTGGAATCACGTTATGTGGCGGGAGTGCCCTGTTGATTTCTTAGGAAGCTTGACATGTCTCTAATTCATGTTGCAACATATATATTTACAAAGCAACAAATTCACAAAGCAACATATTCACTAGAAAACATATTCACTAGAAAACATATTCACTATGCAACATATTCACTAAGCAAAAAATATATTCATAAAGCAACATATATATTTAGAAAAAAAATATATTCACAAAGTAACATATTCACTAAGCAATATATTTACAAAGCAACATATATATTTACTAAGTAACAAACCCTAGCCTTCACGGAGGAGTAGGATGAGGAGGAGGTTGAGGAGAACCTTAGAGGAAGTTGCGTGAGGCGGCGGTGAGGAGGCTCAACAATGGAATAAGAGACCCCGACGGAGGAGGCAACGATGGTACAAAGACTGGCGGAGGTGGCCGTAGTGGGGATCATGATATCAAAGCATTCTGTTGGCGCCCACCTATTTATAAATATCATCAGTGATGAGTAATAGTTTTTGTCCGTCACTAATGGTCTAGCCATTAGTGACAGATGGAAACTACCATCCGTCACTGGAACAGTAGTGATGGGTGATGGTTCCACCCGTCACACCCATTAGTGACAGATGGCAATTCAACCCATCACTAATGGGGGTGCCTCTGTTTAGTAACGGGTCAAATTACAACCCTCACTAATACGACAATATCACTTATGCGAATCAAAATAATCCATCACTAAAAATATATTTGTGACATGCATCTATTATTCATCAATAAAGATTATTTTTGTGTAGTAATCCATAGTAGTCGTGATGACTTAATACGGATATGCACTTTGGGAAGAACATGCACAATAATTATCTTGGCATCCAAGATGGCATTGCATATTGGTCGTCTAATAGAAAAGGATAAAGTTTATTATGTTTAATTAGTTTTTATGAGTTGATCAGAGCGAAATTAGCAGATGTGAGGTGGGCCCGCATCATTCTCTCATGTGGGCCATGGGCATACGTGGCAATCATTGGCGCCATTTTATTTGTCTTTCCATGCAAGGATCCGATGCATACGTTGACTACTAAAATCCCCAGGTGGATTAGGTGGACCAAATAAAGTTATTTTTATCATATAAATATCCCAGCCTTATCGAATAATTAAAATGATAATATATAAGGGTATATTTAGGGGACATCTGTCATGTACACGCCACAGCTAACTTCGGAATCTGAAACTTCTCAAATGTACCATTAATTCTAGTTTTAGACGGTGAAACTCAATTGTAATATAATTTTAAAAATACAATTTAGAAGTCGAGAAATATCTGTTGGAATATTATCCAATTGTAAGATTGATTTCAGAAATAGATAAATTATGACATCCGTATAAATTAGCATTAATAGATCTATCATACTAATAGACATGAATATACCAATCATGATTTTATAAAACATGATTAATAACCGTATAGATAAGTATGTTAGTCGAAGATGAGTCTATAGTCGGTGCAGAGTTACTCATGTTAGTATCGGATCGCAATACCCGATGGTAGATGTGGACGAAAGACACGTCATGGTGAAGGACGTGAGTAATCACGCAGAACACTCCCAAAATCCTTATTCGCCCTCTCCCGGTGCAGGATCATAAGGCCTACTCTCCTGTTCACCATTGCATGCTAGCGGGTGGGATAGAGTATACTACGGCAGTAGCACAAATAAGAGAAGAGACTAGTCAAAAAAACCTAGCTCAGTTTTTGATTTTGATCTAATCTGATCTCTAGTTGTTCTCTTTGTTCTTCTCACGTGGTGGAATCGGCCAGATAGATAGGTATTTATATGAAAACAACCCAATCTAATGTCGCGATCATAATCTAAATTGAGCCGGTTTCCATATCCCATATAATCCGCAAAGTTCCCAAAAATCAGAACAATAAAAGAAGACTGTGTCCCTGCAAGGCGAGTAGTCAGATTTCAGTAGACATGGGGATGGGCTCGGGTCCAACACTAGTAGTGCTGACCACCAATCCCCGAGTCACTAGCTTAGATACTAGCTCAGATACGATACTGATAGTGCCGACTACCGACCTCTGACTTCGCAGTGTCCCTTTGTATGGTATAAGTTTTTGAGGTTTATTTAGGAATTTTTGAAGATATCATGTGCTCTAGCCGAAAATTCCATCAACATCAACTTCTCTAAAACATTATAACTAATTACTCACTGATTATTTCTCGAAATTTAAAGCTACACACCCTAGATTTCAATTGGTGAAACTTGCGTGTTGATGTTATCCATCGATCAATTACCAACCGGCAACCGTGAGGAATTTGTACGGCCGAGATCGAATTAACGCCACAGATGATCACGTGCATGCATGCATGCAGCTAGAAATTCTGACCACAAGCTATGAATTAATCCATCCAGCAGCAGTTGGTATATATCTCAGCTCATACCTACACGGTATAATCAGCAATGTACGCTTACTATACAGATCTCGATTGGGAGCTATACTGTACAAGCATGCGTCTACCATTTATATTTTATGATCTAAACTAGCTACCATTTTGTTCTCATTGAACTAATGCAACGTACTATTGCTAGTACCACGCATTTACTTGGTTTCAGTGACCCTGCCAGTGGTAGTATATCACTAGACCTAGAGTTCATGCTCAAGTTGCTATGAATAAAAATGCATCCAATACGAATAAATATTAGTAATATCATATTTATTTTCGTATTTTTATACAAATACGAAAATAGATATTGTCATATATTAATTGGAGAGAATATAAATCAGAACAAATACGATTTTAGATATTTATTGGAACAAAGTAAATTAGACATTTATACATGCCGGAATTTTGAGATAGACCAATATGTATATTTCAGAAATTTCTAAATAAATCTCAAAGGCACGCACCGTGAAGAGGAATACTGAGTAGTCGGGAGTCAGGAATCAGACTCGGCACTGCCGAGTGTTGGACTCGAGCCAAGGACTCAGAGGTTGAGGATCAGCACTTCCCAAGTGCTTGATCTAATCGGGACTTGGGGTTTGGGGATTGACCTACCGAGCCCGACCACGAGCTCCCGGAATCTGACTTCTTGCCTTGTGGAGACACGGTATTTCTTTTTATTGTTCCGATTCTTTGGGAATGTGGTGAAGTTTGCGAGATATCGTTATATGGAAACCGACTTGATTGAGATCGTGATTACGACACGAGATCTAGTTGCTCCCATATAAATACTAATCTATCAGGCCGATTCTTGTACAGGAGATAACAAATCAGAACCAAGAACTGAGCTAGGGTTCTTGGTTGTCTCTTCTCTCTGCTGTGTTGCAGCCATAGTCTATATTATTAAAGATTTTGCCGAGTGACTTCTTGTCGTAGTCTGTCTGTCGATGGAGGCTATGTTATTAAAGATGGCAACATGTCTATATTCATCGGGTTTGACCATCTCAAACTCATATCTGTTAGAAAAAATGTCTCTCGGATAACCCGTATATACATGTGGGTACCATTTCTCTCTCAAACTCAATCATACCCATATGGGTAAATACCAATCGAGTATCCATACCCATCAATAAGCACCACACACAAAATAGGCTAATAAATAACAACTGTATATCTATCCTCACAAACACAGTATTTTACATAATTAGATTGATTACTCATTCAGTCATAAGGTCAAAATTATATATATAAATAAACTTCCAAACATAATACATTAATGATTAAATCTACAATCATAGCAACAATGATTTGAACTTCCAAAAATATAGCATATTGAGTTATGGGTACTCATCGAGTAATGGGTATGTACATTTTAAAACCATACTCGCATACCCACGTACCCGTTGGTACTATTTTTTACATTAGTAAACTCATCCATTAGTAAATTTGTTGGTGAATAATTTTATCCGTATCCATCAGGTTTCGGGTTTCAGGTTTCGTTGTCATTTTTAGACGTGCTTGGGGGTTGCAAAGGAACAAGGGTTGACACGTCGAAGAAGGAACAGGTTGCGGCGAGGTGCGGCCGGCAGCGTCACCGATCCGACGACGGCGGCAGGGGTGGGCCGGCGAACGCGGCGCCGGGCCGACGACACAGGCCGCTTCGACCGTCACGATAAGTTTTTCGGGCCTTTGTGTTTGGAGGTTATTGGATTGAATTGGCTAACTCTACTGATGATCATTCACTTGTTTTTAAATTTATTTCACGCACAATAAAAATTTATATGATGTTATATACACTAGAAGAAAAATCAAATATACATAGAAGAAGTAATGATTTATAAAATATTCTCTTGTCCATCGTTGTTTGCAAGGAGCGGAACACAAAGGTGTCCTGAACCGAATACAAGACTATAAAGAAGTACGGTAAAAAAACAGACCAGTTAGTGAATCAGTCACTTAACGGATTGATTTATTTATGGTTCACTGGATCCGCTGTTTCAGCTTCTAGCGGTTAGATATTTTCAGTAGTTAGTCTGAATAGCTGGTGTTTTCCAGTTTTTAGATTCTGCTTCATTTTCATATCCTACAGCTACTGAGTATCGTAATTAAGTTCAAAATCTAGACTGTTTGTTTCTACATCAGATTTTAGAAGTAACTGCAGCTATCATAAGCTGAAACAAACAGACTTTTAACCGACCGATTAAAAATATTATATCTTAATACATTTTTTATTAGATTTAGGTATCTACAATGAATATTCCTTCACTTAAAATCCTAGCCAAGGGCATAAATATATTTAAAAAATATTTTAGCCAATTTTGATAGTATTTTTTTAAAATCCAAAACAGCTCTGGTTCTGCTTTTTCCGTGTCAGCCATAGGTCTGGTTTACTTCGTATGATATTGATCGAACCAGATATTTATTAGTAAAACGATCTAAAATAAAGCTATTATTTAAATCCGTTATACTATAAAATGTTTTATCTATGTCGCTTATAAAGCCGATGAAATATGACAGGCGCCATGGGTATCTAACGGCGGTGGCCTGGAGGCATTTTGTAAAGGGCCAAATTTTTTCATGCCATTATAATTTTCACAGTTTTAAAATATGTCATCGATGTGTCACTGATATATGGGACCTACCACAGTCACTGACAGTGTCATTTTTTAAAATTCAGAAAATTATAATGGCATTTTTTCAATTTTCCCTTAAATTTGGATTCATGCCATTGCAAATTTGCGACTTTGAGAAATGCCATTACAATTTACATATTTAGATTCATGCCATTATAAATTCAGAGAACTCCAAACTATACCATTACAAATTTAGAAAATTCTGAAATATGACATTATAATTTTAGAGAAATCTGAAATGTACCATTAGATTTTGTGAGAGCTGCAATTTCGAAATGACATATATCCAAATAGACGAATTGTAGTGGTAAAGATTCAAAGCACGATAATTGTAATGGCGTATATCTAAAAAAACAAAAAACAGCGGCGAGATCTTCGTCGTCGTCGTCGTGTCGTTGAGCCGACACAAAAGTGAAAAGGAGGGCGATTTGCACACCGCATCTGAAAGAATAGAAGTGGATCGATCACCAATCACGAATGAGCTTGTGCTGTTTAATTGTTGCATTTGGTGGCTGGCCGCCTACCGATGCGATGCACGCACCACAAGCCCACCCAGCTGCGTCGTGCCAGACTGCCAGTCCCTGGATCTCCCAAGTGCGCCAATTTTTGTAGCTAGCTAGTATCGTTGTGCCAACGCATACATATTCTGAAACCAGTTGCTTCTTCTAGAGGAAAATAATTAGTCCTGTTGGTTTTATCTTCTATTATAATACTTTAATTTAGAATAAGTCTAAATAATCCCTCGCTTAAAATAACAATCATGGAGTAAAATCTTTACAAAACTAACTTATGGGGTTAAGTTAAGTAAATGATATTTTAAAGGTTAGTGGGTTAAACACATGATTTTATTGATACCAAGATTTGGTAAAGCACAGGTCCACTAAAGATGTCACACGGTCAACAGAAGCCAAAGGGGTTCGATCAAGGTAAGTCAAGAAAACCCGTCCATGCTGCTACAAGATAATCGGACGCAGAAGAGCCGATGAAGATAACAGCGGTAAGAAGATGTAGAATATCCGCAATCAGTTAAGTTAGGATATGTTACTTG
>JAAALK010000082.1:62859153-62995842 GCA_019279435.1 Zizania palustris
TCGATCATCTAGCTCATCACCAAGCTTCACCATATTTTTTTTGTTTTCGACGTCCCAACCTTGATAGCTTGATTGTATCGTATTGTAAAATCCACCGTTATAGTATATACCAAAACACTAGATATATTACTATTATTCTTCGGAAGTTCGGAATTAATATAAATCTTAACTCTTACGTTCGATCAGCAGTTTTGAAAGAGCCGCGCTTTCCTTGTAATTAATTAATAGATCAAATATCCGCGGGGATTCACCGACAGGGAGAAATCAAAATCTCAAGATTCCAACGAAGGGGGTGACAGCAAACAGATACCCTCTCTTTTCACCGCTTCGCGTCTTGGGATTTGATTCTTCGGCCACACAATATCTTCGATCGGCAGGATGGCCCACCTCTCACATGCGTTCCATCCCAACCGTCCATGCATGCAAATGCCATCTGATGACAAATATATTGTTTTCCACTGTAATATTACCAGTATTAAATATTAATACTGTTATTCCTTATTTTTAGTCTGACTAGATGATGCCACTTTGTTAGCTAAAACTAATTAACTCTACACATATTAACTACAGAAAAACAAGCTAAAGAAATCTGATCGACATGCTTGCGTAGTGATTAAAAACTATCTCTACAGAATATTTATTTTGTTCACCTTTTTCGATTAGTTTTGGGAAGCTGAAAACTGAGCTAAACAGATATATGGAAGAAATCAGCTTCTTTAATATATATATATATATATATATGTGTGTGTTTATTGTTTAGATTAGGGCGGTGGAGTACAAGAATTTTATAGAATTTTTGTAAAAAGTAATTCAAATCCTATATATCTCTAAAGTCCCTAGTCTAAATTTTAATCCCGTCACATCGAATACTTAGATATTATTTGGAGTATTAAATGTAGATTATTTACGAAACTCATTCATAATCGGTGGATTATTCGCGAAACGGATCTAATTAGCCTAATTACGCTATGATTTGACAATGTGATGTTACACTAAATATTTGATAATCATGGATTAATTAGGTTTAATAAATTTATCTCGCGAATAATCTTCCGATTCCGCTACACTAAAAAATAATGTCTAAACATACGACGCGACACAACCTAAACTTTAACTTTTTTATGGAATCGAACCCTTCGTCCCATGAGAAGAGACCTTAGGAAGAAAACCCAAATCGAGCTGGTGTGACAGGGTTAGGGATGACAACGGGGACAATCCCCGGCGGGGAGGGGTCCCCGTCTCCATCCCCGCTAGACCAAAAATCTCTCGTTCCCCGTCCCGTCCCGTCCCTGACTTCGGGGATAGATTTTTTCCATCCCCGCTCCCCGTCGGAGATTCGGGTACCCGTCAGGAAGAAAATCCCTGTTTAAGTATATATATACACATATATATGTATTCATATACATACATACACACACGCACATATATATATATATACACACATACACATACATATACATACATATATATATATAATATGGACCCACATTAATTTTCGCGGGTATATTAACGGGGAACGGGGATAAGAAGTAGAGGAACATCCCCGTCCCTGCTTCACCCGATGGGGATAGGTTTTTCCCCGTTTGTCCCCCGCGGGGATGGGATTTCCCCATACCTGTCCCCTAATAGAGAAAATCCCATCGGGGATCGGGGAACGGGACCATTGCCATCCCTAGACAGGATAACAGAAGAGAAGACTGCAACAGGGTAGCTGTACGTGCTGTATTTTTCTTGGCTGGATGCATTGAATTGCAGACCGATTTCATGGCGGGTTAAGACAGAAGATCTGACAAGGTGATCGGTAGAGATTTTGTAGGAGATAAGTGGATGGACCATGATGATCCACTGCGCAGCTTTGACGAAATCTCGAGCCTGAAAATGATTGATCACTGGCTGCAAATTAATTAATTGTGTTGCTGCCCTAAGATATATATAAACTCTACCCATGTGCATGCATGGATATATACAATAATATAATTAAGCTAATCACTTTTCTTCGAGACATGCACGACAAATATTAATTAGCGTCTGAGGACATGACACCTGTATTCCGAGAGATACTAAAATATTAAGAAATCATGTTTCACTATATCCAAGACATGGATGAAAGTGATTGGATGAGAGAAGCAGAGAAAGAAAAAATAGTAATATAAAAAAATTATTATAAATTCATACTAAGAAACTAGAGTTGGGACATAGTTTCTAAAATAAGAGTTTGGATCGAGAATAGGTCTAGCCAAGTTTTAGAGTCCGATACGGCGGGTAAACAAGAGTTCAATTCTGATAAGAAAACTTTGTGTCATATTAGGAATGAAGCTAAACACTAAAATTCGATATTAAAAATAAATATGTATAAATATCCTTATAAATAGGAAATAGACCAAAGCCCGGTACATAATTTATAATATATAAAGAGACCATCCCTTAAAAGACATGCTTTCATATGCTCTCAAGGTTCTAAAGCTTGTTTAGCTTATATCCAATCTAAAATTCATAAAACATAGCATATAAGGTTATTATACTCAAGAAAGCTCGAACCCTGTCTAAAATCTCTTGAATCTCTCGGCTGTTTTGTCTTTAATCAAAAATAGAGTTTAGATCACAATACTTTTCTACTCGATAAATATCATCTTAGGTACCCATAGGTGCATTGCTTTGTAAAACATAATTTGTTATTCTAATGACAGTAAGTAAATAGGTTTTAAGCAAATGCCACACCATTGATTATGGCCTCCCATTGCCGTTAGAGTGTCTCTAACAGATCATTATAATTATTTATACCTACTTTTTTAAGGGCGACTTTTATATCCCTATCTGGCCTCATCTATGTACAAAAGAGATAATAGAAATGAAGAGACAATCGTATAAGATAAGTATGATTACTTGCCGATAATATAAGAGTAAAATATAAAAAAATATATAACAAGAAACATCTAGAGAGTAAAAATTATTAGGAAGAATCCCTAAACAATGATATTACAAGTAAGTTTTTATGGGACGTTTGGTTTTGATGTGAGCTGTGAAAAAGTTATTGTGAACTATCTACTGTGAAAAAATTATTGTGAGTTGTTTGCTGTGGAAAAGCTAAAAATCATTTGGTTGAAGCTGCTATGAAAAAACTGTTGTGAGATGACTGTTTTTATAACTTATATAATTTTTATCATTATAATATTCTATACATATATATAAATAGGAAACACTAAATAACTAGAAAATATATTAGATAAATAAAAAAGTGCATAATTCATCTCATAAAGTAACCGACAACCACATATTATCTCATGAAATTATGCAATATAATACAAACTATAATAATGTTAGATCAATCAAGACATTTTGAATTCATGCTATTTAATTTATACTAAAAATCAAAAAAGCGAAAAGGTAGGGTCTAAGCTGCTTCTAAATTTTTACTAGAAAAAAGTTGTTTTTCATAGCAAAAACAATTTTAATAACCTCGTTTAATTCAGTTTATGCTTTTTCACAGCAGAAGTAGATTTCAAAAGCAGAACCAAACGCACCCTTAGTATCTCTTGAAGATACTTACGTGATCTATAATATAGATTGTTAATCAAATGTCTCTTGATTAATTATGGATTAATTATGGTTGTTAGCGAATCATGGTCCTGACCCCACAAACAATTAATAATTCCATTTCTTTAGACAGCAGGTAGCATCGGGGAGAAACAACAATAGTATGTTAAACACAAGATGCTCGGAACATCTCATCTGTGAGACAACCCTAATCACATGGAAAAAGGCATCCATAAGCTTAATCACACACTAATTAACCCGGTAACCTTACGTTATCTTAGTGTTTGACTGAAAATAATGAGCTACACACTAAATTAGTGTGAAAACGGATCGGATACGCTTATATACTAGGAACTGTCTGGGAGTACAGTTTTTTAAAACTACAGTATATTAAAAACTACACTATACTACATCCATAACAATATCACAGTTTATAATACCACAGTTTTGAAAAAAGTGCTTTGTACCAAAGTTTTCAATACTGTAGATTGAGTACAATATTTTTAATACTACAGTTTACTTTACAGAGATTGCAAATGGAGTTGTCAAACACCTTTCAGTATATAATACTGTAGTATTACTCAATATTGTAGTATTGCTTCTAAAACTACAAAAAATTGTGTTCCCAAACAGGGCCCTGGTGATATCATAGTTCTTGGATTCAAAAATAAAAATGAATATCCTAAATACGAATATACAAATGGATATTGCTAGATAGAAATTCAATAGATATTTAGGGTGTGTTTGACAGGACTCTAACTAGATACGAATTTGGAAATGTCTTCATGTAAATATGACCGGTTGTTCAATCATATTTATAATCCAATACTCCTGAATAGAAGACTCTACGAATATATATACGTCCATACAACTTTTATTTCTCACTTCAAGATGTGTTTCACGAACTTATGTTGCTGAGTTGAGCAATTTAGTTTATATTTTAGGCTCGATAAGATAAGATACTGGTCGAAAAATCCCAACAAAACATACCCTACTTACTACATACAAGTGAAAATCAACCGAAAAACCATACACACTACCCCTAATCAGTACAAAACAACAATATATAGTAATCTAGAGGCTACGTACGGATGAATTGAATGTATTTAATCGAGCAATTTAACTTTTATTTTGGATTAAAAATAAATGTTTAAAACATTTCATTATATCATACAAACTCTAGCTACTAGATGCAGCATAAATCTTGAAGTTAGAGTTACAGCAAATAGAACCTAATTCTTTTGAATGAAGCAGTTACTCTTGAAAGAATTTGCTTCAAATTAAGGCAAGCGCCACGAGATCGAAGGTTAAGCTGGTCAACCTTCAGTTTCTCAGTGGTGAGCAGCACATGCAAATTCTGTGAAACCGGTGTGTTCCATTGTTGGGTTGGATTAATTCAGCGGCAACGTCTGAAACCGGCCGGCCGTCGCCCTCTCATCATCCAGAAACTAACCTACACCTACTGCTGGATTATATTTATATTATACTAGTTAGATGCATATGCTTTGCAACAAAACATTATTTTGCAACAGGTTATTTAGGTAAAATTTATATTCCTTCGTGATTTTTCAGAAATTTAAGAGTTTTTACACAAATTGCGTATATCCGCATAAAATAAAAAATAAAAAAACTAAAATGCAAAAGTATAATTTTCTTTTCTTTTTGTTCTTTTTTATTTTTTTCTTCTTTTTATTTTTTCCTTTTCTTCTTTTTTTTTCTTCTTTCTCACGCTTGCATGCGGGCACCGCGCGTGTGGCACGTCGCGTGCGGGCGAACCGGATTTTACATGGCGTAAGTTTTTATTGTTTTTTTATGAAATGTGGGAAAACACGCACGGACTTATGGACGGAATCTGTGGACCCGTTTTATATTAGTTAAGATTGCACCAGAAAAATCATTCCATTTGCAATCATAAACCCACGCCGACACACGTACGACATCATATCCCCGTCAGTTCACAACCACACACACGCACAAGTTCGCACACGTCGCTCAGTTCGTGTGTGTCTACCACTAGCGATCAGGGGCGGAGACACCACGAGGGGCTCGCAGGACTACGAATTCGGGTTAAAAAATTTTTAGTTATTATTATTATCAAATTTTAACCTTCCGTGTATCCCTGAATTTAATATGGCTTTAAGTTTTTTTAAAGTGTTTTGTATTTTGTTATATATTTTGAATGTCTATATCGACATAATGGTGTACTAAGTTTTCTTTGTCTTCCATGTACTTTTACTCTCACGTTGTCTTTAACATGTAAAAAAAATTCACACTAATTAATTAGTGCTTGGTATCTGAGATTACGTTAAAAACTACTTACTTTTTTAAAACGATGTAGCCAATTTTGGCGTACTCGTGCTCAGTGTACTTGCTGTAACTAAAAGATAATCGCTACTTTAGAGTTTAAAAATGTTCGATATAAGACTTTAGATTAAACTGTTGAGAAACTCTGCTAGCAATTAAAGAGTTTTTTCATGTAAATACATAAGTTATCTCTTCATTTTATTTATACGGTTGAATCTGAGCAATTTTAAAACTCGAAGAAACCATGTTTTTTAAAAGATAGTCATCGTGTTATCGTAATATTCCTAATTTCGATTTTCTAACATAAACATCACGTATTTAATGCACCAACCCTATTAGATTTATTGGCCAAATTTTGATCCTAATTTTCACAGTTGTAAAATATGTCTTCGGTGTTTCATTGACAAATAAAAACCTATACGGTTACAAACAGCGGCATTTTTTAAATTATAGAAAATTGTAATTAATTTTTTATAAATTTCCCTAAATTTATACCGCTGTGCACAGCCGTCGTATGTGTGCAGCCCACTCCTGCTCGGGGCGGTATTCAGCTCAACCCGCGTCCATCTCAGCCATCCCATGGACCGAGCCCACCGAAAAAAAACAGAGCCCCACCCAACAGTTGGCTCCACGTGTCAGCCTCTGTCTACTAGCCGCCTCCTGAACCCGCGTGGACCAGGCGCATGCACCGCTCTCCGTACTAGTACTCCTGATTCCGGCCGTCTCACTCCCCCACCATCCACCACGACCTCCTCCTGCTCTTATCCTATCCTTCTCTCTCCTCTCTCTCTCTCTCTCTCTCTCTCTCTCTCTCACCAAGATTTCTTGTCCTTGCTTGCTCCGGCCTGGCTCGGGGCGGACGCATCCACATCCAGACGCCTGATCCGTCGATCTGTGCACCGGAGAGGGGATTTGGTTGGGTTGGATCTTGCCCTGTTCTGTGTAGAGCGGCGAGAAGGCGCGCATGTCCACGGCGGTGGTGCGCGGGATGATGCAGGCGGAACACGGGTTTCGCGGGGCAGGGGGGAAGGGTAAGGGGGCGGCGGCGGTGGAGGAGGAGGACGAGGAGGCTGGGAGGAATAGCAACGGGTTCTTCGTGGATGAGGAGGAGGTGGAGGTGCGGGGGGCGATGCGGGGGCAGGAGGAGGGGGCGCTGTCTGATACGTCGTCCATCGGGGCGCCGTCGTCGGACAACTCGTCGATTGGGGAGAACTCGTCGTCGGAGAAGGCGGCCGACGGGGAAGAGGAGGAAGGGGAGGAGGTGGAGAGCAAGGTGAAGGAGGAGGGCGGCCTGGGGATCCATGGCTTGGGGACGCTCGAGTCCTTGGAGGACGCCCTGCCCATCAAGTAAGCTTGCTTGCTTATATTCTCCTACTTGTTCATCTTCTAATGAGCTGCCTGCTTCTAGGAATTTGCTATCTTTCTCCATTTTTCCTCAAAGTTTTCCGTTGGAAATCACAACCACAATCATGAAGTTGTTGCTGCACCTGTGTAGTGAAAAGAAATGGTTTTTAGCAAAACAGATTCAGTTTTTTGAATGGTTCATGTTCTTCTCGCGGAAGTGGAATTAGCTTTAGATCAGACTAGTGGAGTTAGGAAAAAAGGTGCTGTCTTTCTGTCTGTGGAGCTAGCCTATCAAGACGAACTGTGTGGAAAGTTATCCTGCTGATATCCGATCCATTGATCATGTTTGCGACGCATTTGCATAGATCACTGTTTTTTAGATCTCATCAGGGATCAAATCCTGTGCAGAAACTGAGCGAAACGCGCTGATTTTTGATCTTTTTTTGGTTCTTTTTTTTTTCTGGCGGAGCACAGGAGGGGACTCTCTAACTTCTACGCCGGCAAGTCCAAGTCGTTCACGAGCCTCGCCGAGGCGGCTGCGAAGGCGGCGGCGAAGGAGATCGCCAAGCCGGAGAACCCCTTCAACAAACGCCGCCGCGTGCTCGCCGCCTGGTCCCGGCGGCACGCGTCCTGCAGCTCGCTGGTCACCGCCTACCTGCCCCCTCTCCTCTCCCTCGACCACACCGTGGTGGAGGAGGACGACGAGGAGGACTCCGACACCGAGCAATGCAGCAGCAACAGCAACAACGGCGCTCGACGGCGGCAGGAGCCGACGTTCCCGCCGCCCAGGCTCAGCCTGCACGCGCAGAGGAGCACCCTGACGGCGAGGAGCCCGAATGCGACGACCTCCTCCTCCTTTAGATCTCCTAGGTCCTTCTCCCTCTCCGACCTCCAAAATGCAGGCTAAAATTAGCTGAATTTAGGCTGCTTGTCTCAATTTAGGTGTGAGATCGAGATGTTACCGCATCTGCTGCTGCTGCTGCTATATGATCAACATATATATAACAAAAAAAACATCTATTTGTTGTGTTTGTGAATCCTGCTGCGGCTGGCATCAGGTCAAACAATGCTATGAACAAAACGGCAGGTTCTGAATGTGTGTATCGCTCCATGTGTATATGTGACATTTTAACCTGTGATGCTGATGATCAGTGGTTTGTTGGTCTCTATGCTGCTGTTGTTTGCTGCAGACAATATGATGGTTGGTGATTAGCCCAATGCCTAATCTGATAAGCATCCATCCAGTTGTTGATTCTAGTTTCTTGAGTACCGTTAATTTTACTGGTAGTGTTATACTTAACCGTCGATTTACTTTTAATTACTGGTAGTATTATAATTAGTCATTAATTTACTTTTAATTGATTATAATTTAGGTATAACTGCCATGCGTCATTTTTTATATTGTTGACGTAATCTAGAACTACACAAGTTTGAATGCAAAGAATCTCAAAGGACTTGAAATGTCACGTTAATGCTTTGAACTGAATTTGAGACTTCGAACAAGATAATAACCTTCGAATATAAACTTTATTAGTTGGTAATCGATATCCTTTATCTTATAAAGGAAGAGTATTTATAGGTAAAATTACAACGGGCTAATACGAAGTTGTAGCCGGTCCTAACGGGAAAACTTTGTTCAGAAATTCGTAGACTGACTTGCTATTAGATTGTCATATTATTATTGTTATGTAAGAAGTTTGTCACATTTATTATCTTTTGATTTTTTTATCATAACGTTAGTATAAACGTTAGTATGGGTATACTGCTAGTTAGGTTTGTAGTACAAATTAATTTGAACAGTTCAAAAAAAAGATTAATGAGTAGGATATATTCTACTGCATTGTAAAAATGTTCCAGTTTTGGGGGTTTTCTTTAACCTCAGCTAATAATTTACAAAGTCAAACAGTAACTACTAGGCTAGCAGCCAGACAGACGTTTGTTTTGGCTTTGATTATAACAATTCAGTTTTTTTGCACAGCTAACCTAGGAATTTTACGTGATTTTTATAGGAATTGTACTAAATCCTCTAAAATTCCTTCGAAAATACTACATCCCAAAGGAGCCATTATTATAATCTGGAATGCAGATCCAATAGTTTAATGGAACCTGTTTTTTTTCTATAAACTGGATTGTTATAATTAAAAGCTGAAACAAACGAGTGTACTAAACATCGCACAGAAAAGCAGTTTCTTTCAGCAGGTAGCTTTCTCCACCCAAAAAGTCTTGCGAATATTTAAAAGACGCCTTAATTGCAGATCTAATAACACACAAAAGAGACCATTTTTAACGGGTGGCCACTTGATCCTCGCGTCAACAGAAATGGGAAAACTTGAAACACCAGTCGATCGAAGCAGCAGCAGGTTGCATGCCACGTACGTACACAACCGGTTTCACGAAGAAGATTCTTCTATTTGGGCAGACGTGTGAAAAGGGGGGAAATAATAACAAGAGCACCACTCAAAATCTCATTAAACTTCTCTTCCGTGCAAAACCAACGAAAGTTATGACAGTTTTAACCCGTGGTTTTTATCACAATGTTCTAATTTTTTCGTTTCAGCAAGACAATATATCTTGTAATCATAATTTTAAATCTAATTTCTTAGTATGCACACATAATAACTTAATAAATGCCTAAAAGACAATCCTAGGTGGTAGGATGGAACTGCTCTTAGACTATTTACAATGGAGGTTTTATGGGGTGTTTCATGGTATTAATTACCATGCCACATCATATTTTTTTTCTGACATGACATTCAATTAACGAGGAAAGAGAAGGAAGTAGTGTCATCATCATGACATAGTGCTAACCCGTTTCCAAGACGGATGAAATGAAATGAAATACTCATTGAGAGCCAAATCATTTCATCAGAGAGAGTATTTCATGAATAATTACACTGGTTAGCCTATGAAATAGTGAAATAAAATTGATATATTAAAAATTAAAGTAAAAGACTAAATTGTATGGTATTAATAATAAAACATCATTGCTAAGTGATAGGTAAAGAATATTAAAAAATATTATTAATTTGCGAAATGATAGTGGACAAGATGTAAAAATTAAACAGTTTTATAATGTAGCTGAGAAATATGGAGTTAAAGTATTTTTCAGACGTAAGGTAAGGAGGGAGTACCAGGTGTGGGTTCTCATAATTTGAGGTACTAGCTGTTGTTCCAATTAACACTACCAAAAAGAATTTATTTGTCGAGTGCTACACACTTTGCCGAGTGGGGTTCGCCGAGTGTGGCACTCGGCGAAGCCTTTGCCGAGTGCATTGTGGGCTTCGCCGAGTGCCCTAGGCACTCGGCAAACCCTAGTGTTCCCGTAGTGTAAGGGACAATGCAAGTGGTAATGGTATCGTATATATGCCAAATTGTTAGCTGGGTGGTACCCCATCATCACCACACCATGGTCAAGCGCTGATTAGATTAGGGTTCTATAGAGGATCGAGGAGGAGGAGAGAGATGAGATAAGGTGTGGCCATGAAAAGCCACCGGATGCTTGCAGTTGGTCTTGACTGTCTCAAAGATTTTTAAGGCGCCAACTACTACCGTCCGGAAGTCTTGACGGAGTCCAGGAATCGACCCATGTTTCAATTGTTTTTGTACGTACGGATGTTTCAACTGTTTCACTGAAAATTTCAGTCAAATTTTTAAATAAAAAGTGAAATATTTATTTCAACTGCTTAATCATTTATCTCTGGTGAAATATTTGTGTTTAATAGGTGAAATATTCGAAATAAAAAGAGTGAAAAATATTTTAAAATAAAATGGTGAAACATTTAAAATAGAGTGAAACATTTTGCTCTCACATGTGAAACATTCATATTCAATTGGTGAAACATTCAATATAAAAGGATGAGACATTTTGCTCTCACTCGTGTAATATATAAAGATGTGTGATAATTAACTATCATAATATATATGTATATAGTGGTGATATTTATTTGTTTATTTTAAAAATTCACAAGAATTTTTACATAATTTATAGGTCAGAGTAAAATTAGACAACAGGGGATTTTTTCTACATTGTAACTGTAATATGGGCTCATGTGGGTAGAAAACAAAATCATCTATTTTAAGGCTCTGTTTATTTCAGTTTGAGATTATTACAA
Organism: Zizania palustris; assembly: GCA_019279435.1. Lineage (NCBI taxonomy): Eukaryota > Viridiplantae > Streptophyta > Magnoliopsida > Poales > Poaceae > Zizania > Zizania palustris. The sequence goes on from JAAALK010000082.1 coordinate 62,870,448, forward strand.
TCTAACTTATGTGTGAGATTATAATTATCTATAGGAAAATAGGTTGCGAGTTGTTTGTCAACACGGATTATTATAAATATATTTAGACAGTAAAAGATTGCAATACACTTAGAATGAAGTGTTTTGATATAAAGGGATTAAGATCTAAGTATAAAATGACACGAACTATTTTTTAGTCGTTCCGCTACCTTATTAGATTACATTATATTTTTATAATCTAGATACTAAATTATAATAAGCTGATCCAATAATATAACCACCATTGGTTTATACTTTTGGCTAAAACCTAAATAATCGCACCGTCAAGCTGAAACAAACATGTCTAATCCTACTATCACTACCGGAAAACACTTGTTTGCCCAGTGCCCGATGGGATGCACTCGGCAAATTATGTTACACTCGGCAAACCAAGTTATTTGCCGAGCGCTACATAGGTGGCACTCGGCAATGTGAGTTTCTAATATTGTTTTTGTCGTTTTTGTTATATACAATTGTGTTAACTATTTTTCTTTTTTTTCAGTTTCATTCATCGGCAACAGGATCAAACACGCAGCCATCTCCACACACTGGGCATAGCGGTAATGCTAACTTGTGAGGCGTGGTGTGAGTTGTCGTTGTGAACTTGTTAATTAACTTGAACTTGTCAACATAAACGTGAACTTGAACTTGTGATGTCAATTTGAACTTTAATTTGTGATGTGAACGTGAATTTGTGACGTAAACGTGAATTTGTGATGTGAATGTGAATTTTGTGATGTGAATGTGAATTTTGTGATGTGAATATGATTTTTGTGATGTGAGTGAATTTGTGATTCATATAGTGATTGAATGTGAATATTTGTGATTGAATGTGAATTTTGGAATGAATTTTGTGAATAAATGTGAATTTGTGATGAATTTTGTGATTGAATGTGATTTTTGGATGAAATATGCATTAAATAAATGAAAAAAAATAAAAACATTTGCCGAGTGCTACATTCGGCAAAGCGACCTAAATAGCACAGAAACGTGCCACGTGGCATGTTTCTGTGCGTTCTAGGGTGGCTTTGCCGAGTGCTTCCACGTGGCACTCGGCAAAGCCCCTGCCACGCGTGCCACGGCCCCCTTCGCTGAGTGCCACGGGGGCACTCGGCAAACCCCCTGTGGCACTCGGCGAACGTACGTTAACGGCCACCCTGGCCGTCAGACGTATGTGTTTGTCGAGTGTCACCGTAGCACTCGGCGAAGTGCCACATTGCACTCGGTAAAGACTTCGCTGAGTGCCCGATAAAAAGCACTCGGCGAACACTCTCGTCGCCGATAAAGCGTGTACCGCACTCGGCGAAGCCTTTGCCGATTGCAAAATAGACTTCATCGAGTGCCCTAGCCACTCGGCAAATGTCTGTGTTTCCGTAGTGGATGAGCTATCAGATTCCAATTGAAATTCTAGATAATGTCTCCGCACTCAAAATTATCTTATCTTTCCTGAGCACTAAGGAAAGAAAGGAGTTGAGTCAAAAGGAAACGATATTTTGAAGTTTTATCAGCAATTTGCTCAAGAGACTATAGAGGCCGATTAAAACATTGTTAGGCCGAACATGCATACCTGGCTTAATTGTATTGTAATGGCGATCCGTATGTCTTTCCAGCCAATGCATGGGGAGGTAGGTTTAATTTGGCCTGCCAACTTGATAGTCTAGTTGTTAATTTGCTCAATCCAAAAGGTACGTTTTCCTTTTGCCTGTATTTTGTATGCAGACCAAAACCCTATCCAATCCGTACAAAATAAAAATAGCGCCCGTTTGGCTAAAGATAGCAACGAGTATCTGAAACCGATGGTTTCTATTCTATTAGAGTATATATACGGGTTAAATTATTCGTCGATGAGTTTGTTAATAGAGAAAAATAAAACTTGGTGGGTACGTGGGTATGGATATGATTTCATATTATCCATATCCGTCACCCAATGGATACCCACCACCTAATGATTCATTTATTTGTAGCCTAATCCATTTAAAACCCTAAGTTACTTCAGCCCTTCCTAAATTCTTCTTCCCTAGACATTGCTTCTCTCCAAGCGTCCAACCCTAAGTCTTGCGGTGGCCGATGGTGTGTGCTTCTATTCCTTCTCACTCCTATTCTCCTGAGTCCTCACTCCAGAGTTTTAGATGTGAGACGTATAGTGCAGGCCACCGCTAGACTCATGTGCTCCACTGCCTCCACGCTCTATCCTTCACGCTCTATCCTTCAGTGTTGTTGATCATCGCTAGTGTTCCACTACCTCCACGCAAGTACACGCCACATGATCCATGACTTCTTCCTCTAGTCGGCCAGTAGTGATAGTCATCTTAACGGATATGGATTTGAGATGGTCAAACCTGATAGATATAGAACCATTAACATCTTTATATTTGGGTATACTTATGTGTTGTTTGGTACAACTCTAGATCCATAATTTTTTAGAGCTAGCTAGCTAAACCTAGCTCTAAAAAATCCTGGATGTTTAGTTGTGGATGGACTAAAGGTATTTTGTTGAGCAATTTAGTTTTTATTTTGAACTAGAAATAAAAATTTAAACTATTCTATTATAACATACAAAACCTAGATCCAGCATAAATCTTGGAGTTAGAATTATACCAAATCGTGTCTTTAATCAAAATAAATCTAAAGTTTATATTATAAAATAAAATAATTTAAAATTTTATTTTTAATTCAAAAGAAAAATTAGAGTTAGCTAAACCTAGCTTAAAAAAATCCAAGATTTAGAGTTGCGGATGAGCTAAGGGTATTTTGCTCAGCAATTTAGTTGTTATTTTGGACTATAAATAAAAACTTAAATTATTCTATTATAACATACAAACTCTAGAACCAACGTGGATCTCGGAGTTAGAGTTTATGTTTACTAAACATGTCATTAATCTGAATAAATCTAAAGTTCATATTATAAGATAAAATAATTTAAAATTTTATTTTTAATTCAAAAGAAAAATTAGATGGCATATATAATAAATAACTTCAATCAACTCACAAGTCGATATCTAGGTTTTTTATAACTAAATTTAACCTGCTTTAAAAAATATTAGGTCTAGATTATTCTAGAAATATGCCAAACAAGAGTAAAATTTGTATGCTTCAAACTACTGTACTAATTAGGGGAATCATATATTTAGTCACACTTTTAAAAATTGAGTGGTCACAATTTCAAAATGAAAGTATTGATGGATGTATACGAAAATCACGTCGGAAGATTTCCATAAATTAGTACTAGTAAAAAAACTATTGTCTGCAAATATATTTAAGAAAGTTTTCAAATTACAGCTCCATTCTTATTAAAATGCAAGCACGGTTTATGTAATTAGAGATCATCTTAGTTGCATACTGGTGGTAATATTTTTGAGTCAAATTACGACAAAAATAATTGCTACCTTAATTTAAAAGCCTATGGAAAATAATAAAATAAAATAATCTTGAAATACTTATGGAAAATAATGAACAGAAAATAAAAATATTAAAAATAAACTAATTTGGCCAAAAGACTCGTGACAGCCCATAGGCTATTCACAATAGAGGTTTCATGAGGTGTTTGATGTTATTAATTATCATGCCATATCAGATTTTTGCTGACATGACATTCAATTAATGAGGAAAGAGAAGGAAGTAGTGTCATCATCATGACATGGTGTTAACCCGTTTCCAAGACGGATAAAACGAAATGAAACATTCATTGAGAGCCAAATCGTTTCATCAGAGAGAGAGTATTTCATGAGAGCTAGTTGCATTTAATTACATTGGTTAGCCTAGGAAATAGTGAAATGAAACTCTCCACTAAAAGAGAGTATTTCATTCAGTTGTAAAACTGACGTGGTATTTTAAGAAACAGTGTTATGAAACCTACCATTATGAATAGCTTTAGTAAAAAGTTATTTCACGGCAGACAAGCTATGGCCACGACGACAGCTTCGGTATGTGCAACGGCAAACTGATGCTACGTGCGGCTATACCGTTACACCTTCTATGTATTCAATTCCTCCATGCATGCATGGCTACACACTTGAATGCAATGTGCAAATGTTGGCAATTGAGCCGTTGACGTTGCCATTTCCGGACGCCGCTGCGTGCTGTGGTACCCGGGTATATAAGATCAAAGATTCGGCCAAATCCAGCAAAGATCTCACGGGATCTCGACGAAGATATGATGCAGCAGCAGGATGACGACGACGAGTACGGCGGAGGAGGAGGAGATGATGAAGATGCACTTCATCTGGGGGCCAAGAGGTGCGCGGCGTGCAGGTACCTTCGGCGGAGATGCACCCACGACTGTGTCCTGGCGCCATTCTTCCCGGCCTCACGCCCCCACAGATACGCCTGCGTGCACAGGGTCTTCGGCGCCAGCAATGTCGCTAGGCTACTAGAGGTTATCCGCACTTGCATGTTAGCTTCATTTCTACGAACTGATCGTTGTACTTATCATGCAAGGACATACTGTGCAGAGCCTGCCCATGGCGGAGCGGGGCGAGGCGGCCAACACGATGGCGAGGGAGGCGTACTGGCGGGTGCAGGACCCCGTGTATGGGGTCACCGGGATCATTAGTCGGCTGCAGGACGAGATCCGCGCCGTCCAGTTAGAGCTGGCCAGGACGCATGCCCAGATCACCATCGTCGCCAGTTCCGGCGCGACGCAACGCGCGCCGCCGCCGCAACCTCCTCATCCGCCGCCACCGCCGCAACTGGTGCGTGCCGGCAGCCATCCAGCCGTCGCCATGAGAGGACAGGAGCAGGATGAGTTGCCACGGCCGCCGAATCCGGCCGACGAGTTCCTCAATCTCGATGGATTTTGAGCTCGGGCATACCGAGTCCCTGCGTGTGCGTGCGTGGTTAGCTTGTCCTTTAATATATAGTATTAGTCAGCGTAAGTGCCAGCACGAATCTTAGAGTATAATTTGTAGTTTAATTTATTATTTACTCCCGATGCCACATAATATAAGAGATACTAGCCTTTTTAAACAGACCATAAACAAAGAAAAAAAGACCATAATACCCTTTATTTAACAAGATGTATGTGCAAAGAAAAAATAGTTAAGACGAAAATAAAAGACCATAATACCCTTTATTTGATAGGAAATTAAAATTTAACGAGTTAATACGAAAATAAAATTGAGGATCTATACTTCAAATATCCCTTTATACATTAACTAGCTTGTTCCGTTATTCAATCCTTCAAGACGAGATTAAAAGAAAAATAAATACAAAATTCAAGCTGATGATTGCCGTATATATATACCTATAAAGTATGCACGTCTCCTGGTTTGAATCAATCTTTTTAGGAACAAAAAGAACAGGAACGCAACAGTTTCGTAGTCAAAAGACTTTATACAATTCTTCTTCAATAACAGGGTTAGAGATTGCACCCGAGTTAGAATTTGATTTCTATTAACTTAATTGTATCAATTATTAAAGCCCCTGATCAACAGCTAGGGTAGCATTTGACCCGTCGCCGCATGCAAAGCTTCTAGTGCAGGAGTTGACCCCAGCATCTCCTGCAAAATAACTTGTCCAAAATATTCTTTTTCCTTTTTGCTGGCACGTGACTATTTACACTAGATACTTAGCATCATCTTAGCTCTGTCCACCCTCCTCTTCGTCTGCATTATTATGCAGTTGAAGAAGGGTAAAGATTTTTGGAGAAAAGAAAACAAAAATTAGTGCGTAGTTACTAGAGAGTGGAGACTTGCCTCTGCGTGCAGTTGGCCAACAAGAAGTTGGTTTGAAATAATCCTGGAGAGGTCTTACAGGAACAGGAATGAACTTCCCCAGATATGCCAGAGGCCAACTGGACAAAAAAAAAGAGGTCAAATTTGTCACAAGGGGATTGTGGATGAAAAGTGTATTCCATGCATGCCACGACATCAACATCATGACAAGAAAGAGCGGAAAAATGGATTTGACATTCTTGGTGGGGGGAATGAATTGGACAATGTTTGTGCGTACGTCGGTAAATGCATATCAGAAATTCAAGATGGCCTGAGAATGTTTCAAATGGGGGTTATATGAATCACCGGAGGAAACCAATGATAAATGATCGATCTAGATTCAAATTTTCCACTAAAGGTTGCATGATGGATAGAATTGAAACTACATACCTTATAATGCCAATGGCAACTGAGACCAACCAAAGTCTCCAGTTAAGTGTCACAGTTTTGAAGAACTTCCCCAGGAACTCAATAATTAGTATCTACAAAATGGGATAGCGACTATCAGCACTTCATAGGGTTAGGTTGATAGGACATTCAGTGACAGAACTCTATATTGCTTTTTACCTGAAATACAGTAGTTACAGCAATTATTCCAATGAAGAGGTGGTTCTTTGATATTCCTTTGAAGATATTTCTCTCCTCGGGCTTGCGTGCATTGAACTCATTGAAGATCTGGCATGCAATAGATATTAAGTTTAGCAAAGATCTTTGTTTCAGAAGACTTTATCCAAGTGGGACTACTAAAACTTCGCAAATACAAGGGTTTTTGTTAGAGTGTGTGTGTTGTGTCTGTCGTGTGGGCCCCTCCTGTAAGGCTTTCCTTTTATCCTCCCAACCCAAGGGAGAGGAATCTATCCATCTAGCTCTTCCTACATGATATCAGAGCCTTAGGCTCCCCCTTCCCCCCTCTTCTCTCATGCCGCCGGCGCCGCCGCCTCCATGGCCGGCGAGCCTCCTCCAGCGAGCACCACCTTCTCCTTCTCGTCTCCAGCCTCCTCCTCCCCTTTTCGTGGGCTGGGTTCCGCCACCATGGCCGGATCTGCTCCTCTCCCGCCCGGATCCATCGCCGGGGCGGCCGGATCTGGCGCCGCCGGGTTTCGCCGCCGCCGGCCTCCCCCCGCCCTGCCTCGACGCCGGCGTGGCCGGCTCCGCCGCCGCCGGCCCTCCCCTGGCCCCTCTCCCGCCCAGATCCGCCGCCGGGGCGGCCCGATCTGGCGCCGCCGGCCTTCCTTCGCTTGGATCCGTCGCCGGGGCGGCCGGATCTGGCGCCGCCGGCTTCCCCTTCGCCGCCGCCGAGCTCCCCCCACCCTGCCTCGACGCCAGCGTGGCCGGCTCCGCCGCTACCGGCCTTCCCCCGAGCTACTTCGCCGCCGCCCCGCCCGCCCCGCCTGGACCCGACGCCGGGTGGCCGGATCTGGCGCCGCCGACACTCCCCTGGCCCCTAGGGTGCCGCCCCCCTCCCCCCGCCACGGCCATGCACTGGCCGACCATGGGGGGGCCCCTCCTGCTGCTGCCAGCCTTCCCCGGGCCCCAGGGGCGCTGCCCCCCTTCCCCCCGCCATGTCCTGGCCGAACCTGGGTGGGCCGCCGCCCCTCCTCCCCACCGCCGTGACCTCGAGCTGGCTGGCCCCTACTGATGTGGTGGCTGCCGACGCTGCCCTTGCTGCCGCCCTTGCCACTGCCAAGACCGCTGCTGCTGCTGCTCGGGCGCGCGAGCGGGCAGCCGCTCTTGCTTGGGAGAATGCTCGCCAGACCGCTGATGCCCTGGCCCAGCATGTCGCTGAGGCCGAGCATCACCTCAGGGGTGTTGACCCCACTGCCACCGCGGCTCCAGCTGTCGCCGCAGATCCAGATGCCGCACAGCTTCACGCTCAGGCGGCCGGTGTCCAGAACATCCGAGCGCTTGTGCCAGTCACCCTCGATCCCTCATCGTCCTCCTACGCACGCTGGCGCGACCTGGTGCTCCTCACCCTCCAGCGCTATGCCCTGGATGACCACGTCCTCATCGACACTCCAGTGGTCGCCCAGGGGTCCGTTTGGCGGCGCATGGACAGCGTGGTGCTGTCATGGATCCTTGGGTCCATCACTGTCGAGCTCCAGGACATCGTGCGGGAACTTGGTGGCACCGCTCGGCAGGCCTGGGTTGTGATCGAGGGGCGGTTCCTTGGCAACCGCGAGGCTCGTGCTCTCCAGTTGGACGCTACCTTCCGCACCTTCGTCCAGGGGGATCTCCCCATCTCGGAGTACTGGCGTCGTATGAAGGGAATGGCGGATTCTCTTCGTGACCTTGGCGAGCCTGTTGCGGACTGCACTCTTGTCCTCAACATCCTCCGCGATCTCGGAGACAGCTACGCCCATCTCCGGACATGGATCACGAGGACAGTGTCGTTCCCCTCCTTCCACAAGGTTCCCCTCCGGCCGGCCTCCCACCCACCGCCGTCGCCGGCTCCCTCCCTTCTTGGTACTCCTACCGCCGGTTCCACCACTGGCGGGGGGGAGGTGGTGGCGATCGCGGTGGCGATCGTCGTCGCCGGGGAGGGGGGCGCCGTGGTGGTACCGGTCGCACTCTGGCTCCTACCTCCGCCACACCAGCCCCTGCCGCCGGGAGTGCGCCCTGGCCATCCTTCTCCAACCCATGGACGGGGTGCATTTCCATGTGGCCGGGCCAGTTCACTCCTCGGCCTTCTACCCCACCTGCGGCCATGCTCACCGGGTGGCCGGTCCCGCCTGCTCCTTCGGTGTGGGGCCCGTGGTCCGGTGGGTGGGATCAGACGGCCCTCGCGCAGTCATTCAACACCATGGCGTTGACTCCGCCGGCCGCCACGGATTGGGTGGCCGACTCGGGTGCTTCCTTCCACACCACTCCCCATGATGGTATTATCTCCTCTCACAGGCCCCCCCCACCCATCTCACCCTTCTTCCATCATGGTTGGGAATGGCTCATGTCTTCCGGTCACCTCCGTGGGTGATGCGACTCCTTGTGGGTCTTTTCACCTACAAAACATTCTTGTTGCTCCTGACATTGTTCACAACCTTCTTTCCATTCGTCAATTCACCACTGATAATTCCTGTTCTGTTGAATTTGACTCTTTTGGTTTGACTGTGAAGGATATGGCCACCTGGCGTCCTCTTTTCCGCTGTGACAGCACCGGACCCCTCTACACGCTTCGTCTTCCACCTTCCGCTGCTCCACCTGCGTTCGCCCTTATCGCCACAGCGTCCTCCACACTCTGGCACCGCCGGCTTGGTCATCCCAGTGTCGACATTTTGGCTCAGCTTTGTCGTAGCTCCTCTATTCCTTGTACTAGGGCTACTAGTGAGCACATTTGTCATGCGTGTCAATTAGGTCATCATGTTCGCCTACCTTTTCCTATTTCTTCCTCGCATGCTGTTCATGCGTTTGACCTTATTCACTGTGACTTGTGGACCTCTCCGATCCTGAGTATTTCTGGTTATAAATATTATCTGGTTGTTCTTGATGATTTTTCTCACTACTCATGGACATTTCCTTTGCGGTCCAAGTCGGATGCCTTCCCCACGCTCGCTCACTTCTTTGCTTGGGTTGCTACTCAGTTTGGGGTTACTATCAAGGCCGTCTAGTGTGATAATGGTCGTGAGTTTGACAACTCTGCTTCCCGGGCTTTCTTCCTCTCGAAGGGAGTCCACTTGCGCATGTCCTGCCCCTATACCTCCCCTCAGAATGGCAAGGCTGAGCGCATGATTCGTACCACTAATAATGTTATGCGCTCCATGCTCTTTCAGGCTTCGGCTCCCGCTCGCTTATGGGCTGAGAGCCTCCTTACTGCCACCTATGTGCTCAACCGCCTGCCTTCTAAGGCCACGTGGCTCCCACCCCTCACCATGCCTTGTTCGGTACCCCACCTTCCTACACTCACCTTCGTGTTTTCGGGTGTGCTTGCTATTCCAACACTTCTGCCACTGCTCCTCACAAGCTTGCGCCCCGCTCAACCCTGTGTGTGTTTCTCGGCTACTCCCCCGATCATAAGGGGTACCGTTGTTTTGACCTCTCCTCTCGTCGTGTTCTTATCTCACGACATGTCATCTTCGCTGAGTCCGTCTTTCCTTTCTCCGTTGACTCCACACCCACCACCAGCCTTGAGTTGGACTCCCTGTTTTATACTGACTCGGTGGTTCAGCCACCTTTGTCTTCTGCAGGTACATCACCGGCTGTTCTGGTGGCTCTCCCGCCATCTGACGAGCCGTGTGTGGCAGCGGAGCTGCCCGCCGTGCCGCCCACGGCCCCCGTGCCCCGGGCTGTGCCACGTGTGGCCACTCCCCACCAGCCGACGTGGCCCTCCGTGCCATGCGCGGCCCCGGTGTCCTCGTCCGTGCAGCACACGGCCCCTTCCCTGTCGCCTCCTGCGCCCGGGGTTGGCCTGCTGTTGCCGACGGCGCCGTGTTCCGCCCCGGACACGGCCCCGGCCGTGCCCCGTGTCCCCGCGACACCTGCCGCGCGACGCGCGGCCCCGGCATCTTCTTCCCGCTACGCCAACCCTGTTCGGGTCTACCAGCACCGCCCGACGGGGGTTGCACCGGCCCGCTCTCGCATCGAGCCGCCGGTGTACTACCCACCCCTCCTCCACCGCGATCCCCGCCACACTCACCCGATGGTGACTCGGCGGGCTGCGGGGGTCCTCCGCCCTGTTGACCGCCTGGTCCTCTCCGCCGCTACGGAGCCGCCAGTCTCTCCCATACCCTCCACTGTTCGTGGCGCCCTGGCGGATCCACATTGGCGCCACGCGATGGAGGAAGAATATGTGGCCCTTCTGGCCAATCAGACCTGGGACCTGGTGCCTCGCCCCTCTGGCTGCAATGTGGTCACCGGCAAGTGGATCTGGACACATAAACGCAAGGCAGATGGCTCGCTAGATCGCTACAAGGCTCGCTGGGTCCTTCGGGGTTTCACCCAGCGCCTTGGAGTTGACTATGATGAGACCTTCAGCCCAGTGGTGAAGCCTGCTACTGTTCGGACCGTGCTCTCCCTGGCTCTCTCGAGGTCCTGGCCAGTTCACCTGCTCAATGTGAAGAATGCCTTCCTCCATGGCACCCTGACGGAGACTGTGTACTGCAGCCAGCCTGCGGGTTTTGTGGATCCCGCTCACCCTGAGCGTGTTTGCCGGCTCAACAAGTCTCTGTATGGTCTGAAGCAGGCTCCTCGGGCTTGGTACAGTCGGTTCGCCTCCTTCCTAGTGTCTGTGGGGTTCAGCGAAGCCAAGAGTGACACCTCTTTATTTGTCCTCCACCACGGTGCTGACTCAGCCTACTTGCTGCTTTATGTGGATGACATTATTCTCACTGCGTCCAGCTAGTCTCTCCTTCAGCGGATTATCTCCTAGTTGCAGCAGGAGTTTGCCATGAAGGACCTTGGTGTGCTCCATCACTTCTTGGGAGTGACAGTGGAACACTGCCCTGATGACCTCTTCCTTCACCAGCGCCAGTATGCCTTGGACGTCCTTCAACGCGCAGGGATGACTGACTGCAAGCCCTGTGCCACTCGAGTCGATGCTCAGTCCAAGATTTCCGGTACCAAGGGCGCACCAGTGGATGATCCCACTGCCTACCGAAGCTTGCTGGCGCCCTTCAGTACCTCACTTTCACTCGGCCGGATATCTCCTATGCGGTGCAGCAGGTGTGCCTTCACATGCACGACCCCAGGGACCCGCACCTTACCGCTATGAAGCGGATTCTCCGCTATCTGTGCGGCTCCCTCGACTTTGGGCTTCACCTTCGGCGTTCTCCTGTTGTTGAGCTCGTGGTTTACACTGACGCCGACTGGGCGGGCTGCCCGGACACGCGTCGCTCCACCTCCGGCTACGCCGTCTTCCTTGGTGGCAACCTCGTGTCTTGGTCATCTAAGCGGCAGCCGGTTGTCTCCCGCTCCAGTGTCGAGGCTAAGTACCGGGCTGTTGCCAATGGGGTGGCCGAGGCATCCTGGCTCCGGCAGCTCCTCGGGGAGCTCCATAGCCCCCTCGCCAGGAGTACTTTGGTCTACTGCGACAACGTCAGCGCCGTCTACCTCTCCACCAACCCCGTCCAACACCAACACACCAAGCATGTGGAAATTGACCTCCACTTCGTTCGTGATCGTGTCGCCGTGGGAGATGTCCGTGTTCTACATGTGCCTACCACCTCCCAGTTCGCTGACATCTTCACCAAAGGCTTGCCTTCCTCCACCTTCTCCGAGTTCCGCTCCAGTCTCAACATCCGCTGCGCTGGAGTTTCGACTGCGGGGGGTGTTAGAGTGTGTGTGTTGTGTCTGTCGTGTGGGGCCCCCTGTGTGTGGGCCCCTCCTGTAAGGCTCCCCTTTTATCCTCCCAACCCAAGGGAGAGGAATCTATCCATCTAGCTCTTCCTACAGTTTTAATAGGTTACTTCAAATATAGGCAGGTCAAGTTCGTCCTATATCATGTCAGTTCCATATCAGGTCCAGCAAATCCGTAAAACTCAAACTTGCCCAATATATCTTTTTGTAAGAATTGACTATACATGATAGCACAGTTTACTTCAAATAGAAAATTTTGTTGGGCTTAGTCCCACATGAGTATCGATGGAGAGAAGCACAACTTAAATAGAAGAGCAGCTCTCACCCAACAGGCTAGTTTTTTGGGTTGAGTAGGTTCAGAATTTAAGTTGTGGCTCTGGTTGGGTTAGGCCCAGCTCGACCTAGGTGAGCCAACCCATGGTGCAGCGGGTCAAGCTCCAACAAATTTTACAACCACTAGACTGAACTAGTATCAATATTTTCTATTATAAACACCATCAACAAATTGTCGAGAATAGAGTAATTTAGTGCAGATATTTATATATCTATTTTTTATTTAAACTTAAATGATTTTTTAGTAATATTGTGACTATATTTACTGGTAATAAATTATATTTTGGCTGAGTTAATGTTCTGCTAAAACTCTCGAATGAGAAAATAGCCAAAACACCTGACAAAAAACGAAGGTGTTGAAGATGAAGGTGTTTTGAGTTCTATCAGCATTCTCCCGACTTTCATTCTGCAACCGCAGTATGCTTGTTCCAGCAAAATCAAAGACAAGAAGGACTGCTATTTGGTAAATTGCCTGCATAAAATTAAAATACATCTGAATAACAAAAGAAGATTGAACATTATTCAATTATATGCTGACGACATACAAATGAGTACGTAAATTCTAACCTGGACGAACAAGTTTCTCCACATAATATTAGTCACAAGAGGTTCCCTGAAATAGCAAAATGCCGGTTAATATTGTGAGCTATCTCCATAGAAGTTCAAATTATAGAATGGTGTGGTTTGGGTGTTTGGGACACCACTCAAAAGGTTACCACCATCCATCATGATTTGTGCAACCTTCATAGTGATGCTCCAAATCAGACCTTTTCTTTGGAGAGGTATATTTATGAATTATCCGCTTAATGAAACATGTAAAATATAACATAGAAATGGTAGGGAATATTTACATGCCTTCGACCAACAGGCTCTCTCTTCATAAGGTTGTCTGTTGGTGGTTCAGTTGCTAAAGCAAGAGCTCCTAGTGTATCCATGATTAGATTTACCCAGAGAAGCTGCAAAGTGAAAAGAATGCTGAGAGCTAACCTTGGATATAAGTACTGAAGCTTAGAATTAAGAGTTCCAGCATATTGTGCATACAATACCACAATAAAATGCTTCAATGGAAGAGGCAATGCGTAACTTAACAACAAGATATTAACAAATACATAACAATTGCAAAAAGGAAAGAAAGGAAAAACTGTTCCAACCTCAACAGCATTTAGAGGCACGTCACCAGAGGATACAGCTGCAACAACATTAATCACAAGTGCAGACACATTAACGGTAAGCTGGAACTGGATGAATTTCTGAATATTTGCATAAACAGACCGCCCCCAGCGAACAACCTAAAAGAGAGAACTTATCAATTCATGCATTGAATCTCAATTAGAAAAGGATTTTGCAGCCATAAATAGTGCCTGAGAAATGAACCATCTCCAATGATTTTTCAATAAAAACTACATTTAAGCCTTAATATGTAGCATCATGAGGCAGCACTTTTATGTATGAGCCTCTCTATTAATTGTATAATCCATCAGAACTGATAATATTAGTGCAAAGCATGTAAGGACAGCCTTATTGATGGGGACATAGGCCACACAGCAGTAGTGGCACATTCGTGCAGAGACAGGACATGGCCAACACTAGCAGACAGTTGGCAAAATGCCCTGCCCAGAAAGAAGTTGATGCCGAAGCAGGACTGTAGGGACAATAGTACAAGGAAATAGAGTACATAGAAAATCATGGGTCAATTAATTGATAACTTTGTCCAGGTCCAAGGGTTTGATCAGTCAAAATCTATTGGGAAGTCTGGAGATAGAAATAGGATGGAAATATAATCCATATACTGAGAGGCAAGATATCCTCTCTATAATAGGATTTTTTGTATATAAGTTTCGATCAAGCAAGAAAGAATGATCCATGAGGCGCATCTCCCATTTCAATATCTATGATTTTATTCTATATATATCCCTCTACTGCAGAACAGGGATCTTTTTTACTCTCCACCAAGATTTCTAGTTACTGTGAATTTCAAAAAAAATGCTTAAAACAAATTCTATTAATATTATTTGAAAAACAATATGGGCATTCTCTCATTGGGCTATGTGGAATAATTTAGTGTGACCAAAATTCCTTGCTGTGAGATGAGCACAGTTATCCCTGGCAGAAGAATACTTCTCATCTAAAAAAGGCATCCTTCCAGGATTGTTTGTCGGAGAAACCAACCTTGACAACTGATGTGAAGTTGTCGTCCAAAATTATAATGTCAGAACTTTCTTTGGCAACTTCTGTCCCTGAAATGCCCATTGAGAGACCTATATCGGCCTACACAACAAATCGAACAACTAGGAATAAGAACAAAATGCTAAGCTCCATGGTAAAAGAGAAACAGCAAAGCAATAGTTCATCAATATCATCACTCATATGCACTGAGACCTCATGCAATGCAGGAGCATCATTTGTGCCATCACCAGTAACAGCTACAACATGACCCTTTCTTTTCAAAGCTTGGACAAGCAAAAGTTTGTCATTTGGAGATGAGCGTCCCATCACCTGAAATCCGAAGTTAAAGTTTTGGAATTGTCAGAAAAGACTGTCTACAACTCTAGAAAAAGGATTCAATTGAGAAGGATGGTAAAGTTAGAACCTAACACTGCCAAAGAAAATATGTAGGCAAAGCTAAACAAACACACCCCCAAGAAGAAACATAAAATGACTTCACATCAATCACAAGAAGCAATAGTTTGTTGGAATTCAGAGAGCAACACACACACACGCCCTCGTGGTTGTTCACCACACAGAACACACACATGACATGATGTTTAGCGCTAGGAAGGAGAGAGGCTCACAGAAGAATTGCTCACTAGAGACACACAAACACATGGAAGAATTGCTCACTAGAGACACACAAACACACAGGAATTTTATGGCACTGTAAACCAACACTACTCACTTCCTGTTCTCAATTCACACCACTTAACACAAGCTAATCACTTGGTTTAATTAACCACATGCACGCACCGCCACAGCTCACACCAGCCACATGATTCGGCCAACCATTCAGGAAACTAACTCCACTAACATGCAGCATCCTAGGCATGCTCGTTAAACAAACTCATTAACACCCAGCTGATGCATGGACTCATACAGTGCTCAACCGCTTACTGCTCCTCGACGTGCGCCATGACGTGACCAATCACATGGCCGAACACACCTGCAAGGCTGATTCCTATCACACATACATGCACTCACATCATGCATAGCTGCTGATCCACTACCGATCTTGGCCACTACACCATGCAACTAGCAATCTAGCACATACAACATGGGCTCAACCTATTACAAGTTACACTATTACCAACTAACACACACTAACAGGACATGTAACTAATGTAAGGAAATTAAAATAACAAGATTAATTCAAACATAGGTGTCGTTACTAAGCAGTGTTGAATATATTTACTTAGAGGATTCAAAGGAACATAGAGGGTGAGATAATTACTGTTATCTTGTCAGCAATCTCTCCTCTTGCAGTTTCAGACATCTCGCGGAACACTTTTCCCTCTATTACAAACGGCTCTGAAATAGCACCATTTGCATCCAATATTCCACACTCAAAAGCTATGGCTTTAGCTGTTTCAATGTTATCTCCAGTGACCATGCGCACCTACATGTACATACAAAAATTATCAAGGAGAACATAAGAAATAATATCATTTACTAGATAAAAGGGAAAATAATATCCATCAAGAAAAATGCAACAAACGACATCTAGCAAACAGATACAAGCACATGACTCCTTTGACCAATGATAATTCTAACAAATCTAACAAGAAATTTAGGTGATACTGGATCAACAGGAAGTGCCACTATTCAAAAAACATTACACACGACATGTCTCAGAAAGAGCAGGCATTTAATAGGGACATTACTAAATTAACGTAGCAGCAGATAATGTTATTATTGCTATTTTTGGCAATAAGAGGTAATATTCGTTTTTTATCATATAGTAGCAGAAACAATCGATTTTATAAATTCAACATAAAAGCTGCAAAGGGAGTGGAACACTTATGCTTCTGCTAGTATGCAACTTTTAACACGCTGGCTTTAAGAGGACAATATTAATTTGTTTTTTCATACACACCCAGCTAGCAGGAATGCAAGCCTATCTTTTTTATGCATTCTACTTCCCCAATAAATTGAATTTGCTAGAAGTTCTAAGGCTTTATTCTTCAGTTTTGAGCAGCTTTGTTCCACAGCAGGAAAATAAGAATACACACAGAAGATGAGTAATATTAACCTTTACACCAGCATTGGTGCATAATTGTACAGCATTCCTCACTCCTGGGCGACAAGGATCCTACATAAAGAAGAAAATGTTTAGAGCATAAGCATAAAAAATGCATAGCATAGCTGAACAGAGGAAAGTATGCTCATGATACCACAAATAAACAGAAGACAACATTTGAAACCAATCATAGTAGATATCAGATTTTTTTTTCAAAATCAGGCAGCATAGGTTGGGAAAAATAAACAGAAATCAACCAGCTTCACCATGTACATTGCAAATCAATTCATCAAAGGTAACCTATATTTTGATTAAAAGGTAATGATATATGTTCATCATAAAAAAAGAGGAGGGAACAAGAAAATAACAGGACAGTATACATAGTACTATTCGACAGTAAAGCATCCAAAGGGATACTGATTATTTGGGACAAATCCATACACTAAATTCCCACACTGTAGGCAGAAGAATTCCAGCAGGCCCAATGTTATAAGTGTTGGCCTCTCTCATCCCAAAACCCGTGGGCAAAGGGAGAGGTTTTCCCTGCCTTATAAGCTGGTCACCTCCGATCTCGCTAGGCGAGGTGGGACTAAATCCCAACATTCTCCCCCTAGTCCCAGCTCGCGCAGTCAGCTCGGGAACCACTGCAAGGTCTCACGGAATAGATCCAGCCCGAGCGCACACTGCTTGCCGGCCCACGACCAGCCCGACTGCTGACACTAGGCTCTGATACCACTTGTAGACGGAAGAATTTCAGCAGGTCTAGTGTTATAAGCATCGGCCGAAAGTTGAAGCTGCTGCGTACCGATCGCGGTGGCGAATTCACTTCGGTGGAGTTTGGAGACTACTGTGCGGAGCGTGGTGTGCAGCTACAACTCACAACACCGTACTCCCCACAGCAAAACGGTGTTGTTGAACGCCGGAACCAAACAGTGGTTGTCGGGAACATGCCGGAGAGAAGGAACTCACCGGCGAGCACCCGGGCCAAACAGGAACCGAACAGAACAAGGGACAGAATGTTTTTGGGCTAACTTTGGCACTGAGCCATGACTCCCTTCATCAGATTATATAGAGCAATACATGGCAGTGTTTGATACATAGCAAGGGATTATTTAGGCCCTTAATTATCTCAGGATAGACTACCAAATATAGAGGACTGCCAAATACTCAGGATAGACTACCAAATATAGACTAAGCCATTATGGAAAGACATAAACTAGGAAACCATAAACTAGGAAACCATAAATTTAGCACCCAAGGATTACTTTCCACAATCTCCTCCTAAGCCTTGTGGTGCAAATCTTCAGTATCAATGAGCCCGATCTTCTTCCTCAGCTCACAGAATCTGATCTTGCCGAGTGGCTTAGTCAATATATCCCCCAACTGATCCTCACTCTTTATGTAGTCCACTTTGATCACACCTGCTTCAGCATACTCCCTGACCAGGTGATATTTTACCTCAATGTGCTTGCTTTGACCATAAAGAACGGGGTTTTTAATCAATGAAATGGTTGACTTATTGTCAACCCTTAACATTGGAGCTTTAGGTTCTGATCCTTGGACCTCCGCAAGCACCCTAGCCAACCATAGTGCTTGACAAGCTGCGTTTGTTGCAGCAATGTACTCAGCTTCGCAGGTTGATTGAGCTACAACCTTTTGTTTAGTCGACTGCCATGTGATTGGACTTTCATTGAGAAAGAATATCACCCCGATTGTACTCTTCCTTGTATCCACATCACCGGCATAGTCGCTATCACTGAAACCTGTCAAGCACACTTCCTCTTCCTTCTTTCTGCCGAACCAAACTCCTAAGTCTTGGTTCCTTCAATGTAGCGCAGAATATGTTTCACAGCCACCAAATGGTCCTCTCTTGGGTCCTCCAGAAAGCGACTCACATACCCAACAGCAAAGGCCAAATCTGGGCGGGTATTTACCAAATACCGCAGACTCCCAACAATACTCTTGTAGGTTGTGGCGTCGGCTACAGGGGGTTATGAACTGAGTTTGCTGAGTTTCAGCTTTGTCTCCTTGGGCACTTGGCAGGGATTACAACCTGCCATTCCACTTTTCTCCAAAATCTTAACAGCATAAGCACCTTGACTAAGTGAAATATCGTCCTTCTTTTGCTTAACTTCAATACCGAGATAGTAGTGGAGCAACCCAAGATCACTCATCTTGAAGGCTGCTGCCATCTTCCCTTTGAACTTCTGGATGTCACTTCTGCTAGCTCCCGTGATCACCAGATCATCGACATACACTCCAACCACCAATTGTATGTCGCTCTTCTTTCTGATATAGATAGCATGTTCTGAGGGGCTCCTCCTGAACCCAAAAGACAGCAGCGTGCTGTCCAACTTCTCATTCCAAGCCCGAGGTGCTTGGTGCAATTCGTACAGGGCCTTCCTCAGCTTGAGCACCTTGTGCTCCTGGCCAGCCACCACAAAACCAGCCGGCTGTTCCACATAGACTTCCTCTTGAAGATCTCCATTTAGGAATGCCGATTTGACATCCATGTGGTGCACCTCCCATCCTTCACTTGCTGCAAGGGCAATGAGCAAGCGCACCGAGTCCAATCGAGCCACTGGAGCAAACACCTCATCATAGTCAATACCATGCCTTTGAGCATACCCCTTTACCACCAACCGTGCCTTGTACTTGGATATGGCTCCATGCTCATCTCTTTTCACCTTAAAAACCCATTTCAAGCCAATCGCCCTCCTCCCAGGAGGAAGATCAGCAAGGAACCATGTCCTGTTTTCTTCTATGGACTCCATCTCCTCTCTCATGGCCTTCTTCCAGCTGGGACTATGTTCGGCTTCACTGAAGGATGTGGGCTCATCTGAACTCACGACATGCAGCTCCTCCAGCACTCTTGGCACAAAACCTGGTGGAGAACCCGGCCCAATAATGTTATCCATCTTCCTGAACCGGAGTTGTTCACCCTCATCGTAGCAAGCATCGAGATCTTCATCGTCAACACCTGAGGGGGGAGAGACAAACTCCACTATCTCTCCCCCTCCGGATCCTCCCGGTGTCCTTGCCTCCGAGGCAAGTGGCGACGGAGGGGGGGTATGTTCGGTGTCCGGAGGGGCTGCTCCATGCCCCCGCCAACACCCTCACCCGCCGGTATGCCCTGTCCAACCATAGTGTACTCCACCGTGAAGACATCGTCATGGTTATTCACCATGTTGGAGTCGGCCACCGTGCTCCAATCCCACTGAGCCTGCTCATCGAAGACCACATCCCGTGTCACATGGACACTCTTGGAGATGGGATCGTAGGCCCGATAAGCCTTTGTTCCCCTCTCATACCCGACGAAGATCATCTTGCGACCTCGATCTTCCAACTTCTTCAAGTGAGGCTTGGTGTTGCGGACGTAGACGATGCAGCCGAATGTCTTGAGATGATGTACGGCCGGCTTCTTCTCGTACCAAGCCTCAAATGGTGTCTTCCCTTCCACGCTCTTTGTCGGGCACCTGTTCAACACATAAACAGTCGTGCTTACCGCTTCACCCCAGAACCATCCAAGGAGCCCCTTCGCCTTGAGCATGCTTCTTGTGGCTGCCACAACTGTCCCATTTCGACGTTCAACCACGCTGTTCTGTTGTGGACTATATGGTGCCGTGAGTTGCTGGCTGACGCCATCCGCTGCGCAGTACTCCGCAAACTCGACCAAGGTGAACTCACCACCTCGATCAATTCGGATAGCCTTCAACTTGACTCCCGAATCTCCTTCAGCTCGCGCCTGAATCTCCTTGATGGCAACCGCTGCACGATCCTTTGAAGGAATCGCGGCTACCCACATGTACCTGCTCAAATCATCCACCAACAGTAAGAAATATTTATTCCCCCATGGTGTTGCTGGTGTGATGGGGCCGCACAGATCCCCGTGCACCAATTCCAGGAGCTTCTTCGCCCTAAACTCCGCCTGCGTGGGGAAGGAGGTGCGCCTCTGCTTACCCGCCTGGCAAGCTTCGCACACCCTCTCTACTTGGCCGATCTCTGGTAGCCCTCGGACTAGCTCCTCCCGAGCCAGCTTCCTCAGTGCAGCCATGTTGACATGGTTGAACCTCTCATGCCACCGCCACGCCACCTCGTCATCTCTTCCTCGCACTGCCATGCAGACTGGTGGTGCTATCTTGATGTGGAGCATGTACAACTAATCTTCTGCTCGCGACACCTTTGCTAGCAACTTGCCATCGGGCTCGTGGATCCTCATTGTGCCGGCTTCTATCTTGATGCGATACCCCTCCTCATCAAGTTGCCCGATGCTCACGATGTTCGAGGTCAAGCGGGGTATGTAGTAGACTCCGGCGAAGCATCGATGATCTCCATTTTGGCACACGAATGAGACCGTCCCACGGCCCTCAATCCGAGCCACAGAGTCATCACCGAACCGAACAGTGCCTAGCACTTCCGTGTTCAGCTTTGAGAACGCGACTCTGGACCCGGACATATGATTTGTCGCCCCAGTGTCCAGAATCCACGCCTCCGCCTTATTCTCCACCTCTTCTCCGAGCTGGGTGAAGACCCTTTCTTCCCGGATCTCAACTTGAGGCTCCTTCGAGCCTCTGCATGGTGCCTGCCCCGCCAGTTGTAATGGCAGGCCGGCCCTTTGTAGTGGAGCCGCCGATGACTCGGCCGGCTTTGTGCTAGCGACGGGGCTGATGACAGTCGGCGAGGCCCTGGCGACGAGGAGAGAAGCCTCCTCCTCCTTGACCGCATGGGCCTGCTCCTTCTTGGGCTTCGAGCGACACTCGCGAGCCCAATGACCCAGCTTGCCGCACCTCCTGCACTCGTCTCCACCCTTGTTGGACTGTGGACCACGGCCACCGCGCCCACGGCCGCGCCCGCGTCGTCCTCCCCCTTGGCGTACACCTCCCGAGCCTCCGCCGGAGTGGTTTTCCGCCTCCTTCCTTTGCCGAGCAGCCCATTCCTCCTCCGTGAGGTAGAGCCGCCCATCGTGCTGCAGCGATCCCGGAGCATCCTCGAAGGTCTCCTCGGCTGCCTTCAACCGCCCCACCAGATCCGAGACGGTGAGGGTCGACACGTCAAGGAGCGTGGTGATGGCGAGCACGATCTGCTTGAATCGTGGTGGAACACCGCGAACGATCTTCTCCACGATCTTGCTCTCCTCGATTCCCGCATCGAGGGTGGCGAGCGTCGTCGCCATTCCGTTGAGGCGTAACGCGAAGTCTTCGATGGTTTCACTATCGTTGAACGTCGCCAAGTCGAACTTCCGCCGCAGTTGAACCGCGGCAGACTTCTTCACGCGGTTGTTGCCGACCCGCATCTCTGAGATGGTCTTCCAGGCCTCCTTCGCCGTGTCCTTGTCGGCAATGGAGGACACCATCTCCGGTGGCACCGCGCTACAGAGAGTGTCAAGTGCCATCATCTCCTCCCGCACGTCGGCACCGCCCTGCTCGACGACGTGCCAAAGCGCCCTCGCTTTCAGCTTCACCTTCATCAGCAGCGCCCATTCGGAGTAATTGGTCTTGGTGAGGACGGGGTAGCTACTCCCGCCGCCCACCTCACGAATCACCCTCTGAACAACAACGCTGTTGTTGGTGGAGCCCGAATTGACTGACGCGTGCCCTTCCATTCAGCCTCCCCGGTCCGCAAACCGGCTCTGATACCACTTGTCGGGTGCTCGCCGGTGAGTTCCTTCTCTCCGGCGTGTTCCCGACAGTGGTCGCCATGGCACGAACGATGATGAAGGCGAAGGGACTCCTGGGTCGATTTTGGGGGGAGGCGGTGTCCACCGTTGTCTTCCTCCTGAACTGAGTGCCGACTCGACACCTTTGAGGGGAAGATGTCGTACGAAGCCTGGTATGGTGTTCAGTCAGCGGTCCACTTCCTCCGCACCTTCGGTTGCATCGCGCACATCAAGGACACGAGGTCGAACCTCAAGAAGCTTGATGATGGAAGCAAGCCGGTGATCTTCGTCGGCTACGAGGGCGGCTCAAAGGCCTACCAAGTCTACGATCCTAGTACTCACCGGGTTCATGTGACACGCGACGTCGTGTTTGATGAATCGGCAAGTTGGGATTGGAATGTGCGAGGCGGAGGAGAACCGAACGACCACGATGACTTCACGATGGAGTACTTCGAGGGGATCTCCGGCGACACTGCTTCCTCTTCTTCACCGACATCAGTGACACTAGCAATGTCGACTGATGCGGTCGACGCAAGAGCAGTCGGCATTGATGTGTGCCCGACCGGTGCGGTCGGCACTGGTGTGTGTCTGACCGGTGTGGTCGGCGTTGAAGCATGCCCTACTGGGGAGTTCGGCATTGGTGTGTGCCTGACCGGTGTGGTCAACGCAGACGCGCGCCTGATTGGCGCGATCAACACTAGTAAGTACCCGACTAATGTAGTCGGAGCTGACTCAGGTGAGGTCGAATCTAGTCGAGGCAGTCCTGGATCCAGCGCGACACCAGGCAGTGTGCATGGAAGCACTCTAGTGACTCATGCAGGGGTAAAAGTCCCTGTAGAATTTGTTTCTCCACCATCCAACTTCGGCGACTACGTGCTTGATGAAAACCATAACAAAGCACCACTCCAGTTCCACACCATCGACAACCTGATGGATGAGCTCCACTTCACCACCGCGGAGGAGCCATCGTCCTTCAAGGAGGCCGAACAACACCAGAGTTGGCGTAGGGTGATGATAGAAGAGATGGACTCCATCAACAACAACCAGATTTGGGAGCTTGTTGATCCTCCTCAGAATGTGCACCCAATTGGCCTCAAATGGGTGTTCAAGGTTAAGAGAAACGAGCTCGGAGTCATCGCCAAGCACAAGGCAAGGCTTGTTGCAAAGGGCTATGTCCAGCGGGCCAAGATTGACTTTGAGGAGGTCTTTGCCCCGGTCGCACGAATTGAGTCTGTGCACTTGCTATTGGCGGTTGCTGCACATGAGGGATGGGTGGTTCATCACATGGATGTGAAGAGCACCTTCCTCAATGGTGAGCTTGCCGATGAGGTCTACGTACAACAACCCATCGGTTTCATCGTCAAGAAGGAGCACAAAGTATATCGCCTTCACAAGGCATTGTACGTACTTCGTCAAGCACTTAGGGCCTGGAATGCCAAGCTCGACATGAGTCTCATGTCACTTGGTTTCTAGAAGAGTGTCACTGAGCCGGCCGTGCACAAGCATGGTGGAGGTGTCACCAAGCTTATCGTCGGTGTCTACGTTGACGACTTGATCATCACCGGCGCGAACGGTGATATCATTGAGGAGTTCAAGCAGGAGATGTGAAAACTCTTCAAGATGAGTGATCTTGGTTTACTTTCTTACTACCTTGGTTTGGAAGTGAAGCAAGGTGCTACAGGGATCACTTTGGGACAAGCGGCTTATGCAGAAAAGTTGCTTGAAAAGAGTGAGATGAAGGATTGCAATCCTCGTCTCACACCGATGGAGGTGCGGTTGAAACTTAGCAAGCAAAGTGAATCTCCGTTAGTGGACGCAACAGAGTACCGCAGCATCATCAGTGGACTTCGTTATTTGGTGAACACTTGGCCGGACCTCGCGTATTCTGTGGGATACTTGAGTCGGTTCATGGAAGAGCCACATGAAGATCATCAAGCTGCTGTCAAGCATATACTGTGGTATATTGCAGGGACACGGAGTCATGGCGTGCACTATGCCAAGAAGGTGGATGTGCGTCCTAGTCTGCTGGGCTACAGTGACAACGACATCGCCGGCGACCTCGACACGCGGTGGAGTACAAGTGGAGTCTTGTCCTTCTTCGGTAGCAGCCCAATCACTTGGCAATCTACCAAAGCAGAAGGTGGTGGCACTACCGTCTTGTGAGGCGGAATACATTGTTGCTGCAGGCGCCGCATGTCAATCTATATGGCTTGCTCGGCTCCTCGGCGATCTGTTGGATGTGGAGCTTGGAGCGCTAGGTATCAAGGTGTACAACAAGTCTGCCATTGCAATGTCGAAGAATCATGTCTTCCATGATTGGAGCAAGCACATCGATACCAAGTATCATTTCATTAGGAGCAGCTGACAGACATCCTCACTGAACCGCTTGGTCGAGTGCGATTCCAAAAACTTTGTCAAAGAATCGGCGTCGTCAAGCTCAAAAACAATGACGACAAGAATTAGGGGGAGTTTTTGGTGAATAAATCTTGTCTTGAAGACAATTCACTGCTAGTTGCGGTTTTTTTCTATCTTCAATAAGCCATGAATTGGTCGTTTTTAGTGCTACTTAAGTGTTGTTTATGCCATGCAAAACAGCAAGCTTTAGTGCTGATTATCATGCAGAAACAACATGAAGTTGGCGGTGTTTTATGAGTCTTAGCCGTTGCATATGCTGGTTAAATGAGCTTAGCATATGTGCATTTTATTATCAGTTACTAGTTTTCAAGGCTGATTAGTACTAGTTAATGGCATGCAGAAACAGCCGGTGGATTAGTGCTGCCATGCAGTGTTTACTACCATTTACCATTGTAATTGTGCGCCTTCATTTGCTGAGTTTTAAAACAGAACAGCCGACTGCTCACAAGGAGAAGCACGGCACAAATATCCTGCTGTCTCCTCTCCAGTGAACAAATTGCTAGCTGAGTGTGAACAAGTGCATCATTGTTCTTGTACGTGAGAGAAGAGAGTTGAGTTTGAGAGATCTCTAAAGAGGTTGTGCGCTGACACACACTTCCCTCAAACATACAGCTAGGTTTATTCCGAAAATGAATCTACCAAATAGCCACCACATACCTTTATACCCACTATACCAAGCAAAGTCAGGTCATCCTCGGGCAACTTCCAATCTGCTATGTCTTCTTTTGGGATTGTTTCAATTTCACAAGGACAATATGCAAAAGCAACACAACGTAATGAACTCATTGCCATGTCTTCAATTGATTTCTTGAAATCATTATACTGCAAACATTTTAACAATTTAGTAAATAATAAAGTATCAAAAAACAACAAGTTAGGCATAGCTCATACCTTCTCAGCACTCATTATCTGAATTGAACCATCCAGAGTAAGCCAACTTTTGCAAGATGATAACACTATCTCAGCTGCACCTTTCCAGTGGACATGAACGCCAGTATCTGACTGCAAATCAGCATTCAAACAACACTGAGATAACATGAAGCAACCAGGGACAACTTAGATCTTAGTGTGTTAACAGAGAAGAGGCCAATAAACAGTGAATATAATAAATGGTCAGTGTCATCTGATGTTTTAAATCATGGAGACAACTGATCTGGAACTAGTCATCACTGTTCCATGATTCCATCCAGTTCAAAATTACACTAAATTTTAAATTAAAATGGTAAATAGCCGGCTTGTTTTGAAAAACAAAGCAGGAGTACCTTAAATAACTAATTTAGACATATGTTTTAACCATCTCTTGCAGCTACCCAACCAAAAAATAGCATCAGCCCCTGCTGGCAGGAATTAGCACTGTTCGGAAGCTATAAAGTTGATGGTATATTGCAAAAGGAAACCACGGGCAAAATCAATATGCGGATTCAGCTGAGCATTTGTTCAACCCAACTCTTTTCTTAACTTGTATTTTAATAGCTGATATCACAAACAAGCCAACAAGGTTATCACTGTTATTGCTTTTAATACTAAACAGGATGGATTTAAGTTGAGGGTACATGATAGCATCAATTTGTGTCCTGACTACATGTGTAGTTAAACTCTTCATGGATAGTTGAGCACAGGCTCATTTTTTTAAGGATTTTAAATACATAAATTGTGCTCATTACCTGTACCGCAACCCCACCACGCTTCTTCTCTGAATTAAATGAAAAAACATGAAGAATCTCAGATTTCGATTGTGCTTCATTGAAATTCATTCCTATCTGTTCAAAGTGGATGGCCAAGTTATGGAAGGAAACACTGGAGTATCGAAACCAGATAAAAGGTTATTACCTTAAGGCCCCAAGAAAGAATGGCTTTTTCAGTTGGCGATCCTGAAAGTTCAGCATCTCCCCCATCCTAGACATAGAACAAGAATGGTTATATTGTGTTGAAACTTGAGACAACATAACAATTGATATATGTGAGTGCCATGGATGATTATGGACCATCATGTTAACATGAATGCAAGGCAAAAAAGGTTCTACTCAGCCATAACTCAGACGAAGTCACGGATTCATCGTTCAATAAACTCAATACCTGCTGGGTTTTTTCATTAAACATTCAACTAACTCAATGTGGGCTCAGAATTCAACAGTATTTCAATACATCAGTACATCACAAGAAATTAAAAGACTTATATACCTCCGGCAAAAATACAGTTCCTGTTGTGTTTTGTGCAATTCCTTCAATAAGAAGTTCTGCTGTGCCGCATGACATAACCCTAATATCATCACAAGGATCCAACTTTGTTCCACCAAGATATGCTTGCACAACTGTCATCTAAAAAATTGATTACATACAGGTTAGCATACGAGGTATGGGACCAGCAATTTCTAAAAATCGCAAATATCAGAACATAAAATAGTTGTAATTGATAGAAAAGAAAAAGGCCATGTTCCAGATTTTGATTAAACACTAAACAGGAAGATTAGAACTAGCATACTATCAGAGCAACATATTGGAATTAGGATAGAACTTTAAATGGTGTTTTTCATGAGAAGTCCACCAACAATTAGCTCCACAAACCTTATTCAAGGTAAGTGTTCCTGTTTTATCACTGCATATTGTAGTTGCAGATCCCATCGTCTCACAGGATGAGAGTCTCCTCACCTAGATAAAAAAAAAGGACCAACATAATATCCCTTGACCTGTGAGTGCTTTATTGCATAAGAATAGGATTGTTTTTTACCAGCGCCTTGTCTCGCATCATCTTTCTCATTGAATATGCAAGTCTGAAACCAAGATAATGCCAACAGACATGTAACCAAAACTCAAAAGTTCCAAAGGATACAAAAGGTCATGTGACTACACATTTTGAGGAATTTGAGTAATAAGTAGGTGACTCATACGTCAATGTTACTGCCAATGGAAGTCCCTCAGGCACAGCAACAACCACGATTGTTACCTGTGGATAAACAGGAGACAAAATCAGTGACACCAAAAGAAATATGGTGATGATATTAATAATAAAATTGCGTACAGCAATTGTCAAAATTCTGATTGCTCCCATGAATCCTTGTTTTGCATGAGTAGTTCCAGCCACAAATTGAATAGTTCCATCTGGATTCTTGGTATGCCCAGAAAAATATCTGTAGTTTAGTTGAAAATTAGTAAAAAGAGTATGATTGTGATTTCTAAATTATGACATGACATACCTTATCCAAAGCACTAAAAGTACTGCACCAGCTACTGATAAGCCAACCATACCAATAAATGTTGCAACGCCATTCAAGCGCACCTACCAATGTTGAAAGAAGGGCCACAGCCCAAAAAAAGAATCTAGATGTCAGTATTCATCCATCTAAGAATATGCATAGTCCTGAACAGAAATTAACCTGCAATGGAGTTTCTTCACCATTATCTTCAGAAAGGTTAGCCATCAACTGACCCCATTCAGTATTGGTGCCTACACCTGTTACCTTTGTATTTGGTAGGCAAAATGCATAATTATCAAGTATTAGTCATTTTAACTATGAGAAAGGCAAGTGGTGATGAGAATAAATAATGAAAACAAAGCCATGCACAGTGACATAGAAAAACAGGCATGACCAATTCCATATGACCATATGTAGTTGAAACACACAAGATATCAGTACTCACCAACATAGAACCATAACCATCTGCAACCTTGCAGCCAGACATCAAGAAGGGTGCCTTTTGATCCTTGTTAACCTAAAGATAACATCCAGAACACATCAGCAAATGCAAGTTTGAGAAATAGCTGAGAACTTTTTCATAGAAACTCACAGTTTTTGATTCCCCGGTCATACTTGATTCATCTATTGCAAGAGAATGGCCAGATATCAGGACACCATCAGCAGGAACCTAACAGTAAAGTAATAAGTGTAAGTGGAATATTCCAATGAAAAAACAAAGAAACATAAAGTCAACAAATGATATACCATCTTACTTGGTCACCAATTTTAAGAGGAACCACATCACCAACAACAAGGTCAAATATTGAAGTTCCACATCTTTTACCACCTCTAACGACCTAATCAAAAGAAAAGGTAAATCACCGTACAGCCAATGAGTGACACTAAGTAGCTACTACACCAGAAAATGGTCACACATAACCATACCAACCTCCACTTGTATGTTCTGTTTCTCCTCATTTAGATGTCGAAACTGAAGAGATTGTCTGTAATCACTGGTTGCTAAATAAATTGTCAGGAAACTAATTAGAGCATGACCTATGAGACTGAAATACATGAAGATAACGAAAATGCCAGGTAAGATGCAAATATAAATACATTACCTGTAACAAGAATCACAAGAAAAACAGCTAAGAAAATACTTCCACCATCATACCATCCTTCATCTACACCCTAAATAAAAGAAATTAAAGAAGATAAAATCATGATCATATCTGTAGTTACAACATGTTAATTCATTTAGTTCAATTCTACCACAATCAAGGAGCATGACAGAGTAAAAACATGACGTATGAAACAATTAAAAGAAAGTAACAAGATACCTCTGTAGTCATGCCTAATGTAAGTGATATGGCAGCAGCTACCATTAGAATGATAAGAGTCAAATCTTTGCATGCTTCAAATACAAAGCGCTGCATATCAAATATTAATATGGTCAAATTTTGTAACTACAATGTTAAGCATTGAGAAGATTTGGTGCTGTACAGAAAGAAAATTGCACAAGCCCTGTACAACTTTTTTTATAAAAAATGTTGTTGAAAATATCAAAGAGGGAAGTTACACCTAGTGCAGTTTATTTGAAAATGATGTAAAAAAATGTATACCAGTATGCTTTTCCTTTTCTTGTGTGGATATGTATTTGATCCGAAAACATCCCTCCTTTGTAACAATTCATCCATGTTTGGAGAAATTCCCTTGTCTAAATTACTCTTCAATAAATCTGACAGCCCCTTGACCTGAATAGAGTAATATTACAGAGTACACACAACAAAGTGTAAAAATGCAAAGATAAATCTAGCTTAGTATCAACTTACTCCTCCGACTTCCTGAAGCATAACACTATCATGATCCCTATTCAATGCTGTAAGATTTGCCAGATCAATTGGAAAACTGCGAGAGGCCGTTGCAAGTTTTATACCGGTGTAAGCTTCTGCTCAGATAAATGACATTAAAAAACAGAATGATAAATTATATCTGTACAAAAGAGCAAAAGGAAAGGATGGACTCTTTTAATATAGACATAAACTGAAAAGGTAGTAGCAATGTTGAGATGGTGGTATTGGCGTATCTGTTTTCTGAGAAATTATGTCACAACGGAAATACTGTGTATCCAGTCCAATAATCAGGTTAGATTTTTCAAGTGTGATTACGATAAATAAAGTTTGTGACTGCATTTTATGAAATATATAAGATGTAGTACCAGACATGCAAAGTGAAATCCATTTGAAAAAACTGAGTAGATAACTATTGAAGGAGAATGGAATAGAATGGAATGAATTGTGTTATTGATGAGCCATGATTAGGTACATATATAGAGGCAAGGGGATAACTACTTTATAACTGAATTACTAGTCTAGAAGATAACCCCCTTGCCAAAGGATATAATAGCCTGGACAGGGAGATAGGGCCTGGCCGAACCCCCTAGAGCCCACTCATAACAGAATATGCTAACACGCCCCCGCAGTCTGAACGTCGGTGCTTAGCCACGGACATTCAGGCTGGACCGAAATTCAGTGAACACCGAAGAGGGCAGCCCTTTGGTGAAGACGTCGGCGAACTGAGATGTCGTGGGGACATGAAGGACCCGAACGGTGCCCATGGCCACCTTCTCACGGACGAAGTGAAGATCGATCTCGATATGCTTCGTTCCCTGATGCTGGATTGGATTAGAAGACATGTAGACCGCGTTAATGTTGTCGCAGTAGACAAGAGTGGCGCGGTGAAGCGGAGTATGAAGCTCATGAAGAAGCTGGCGAAGCCAGGAAGCCTCAGCGACGCCATTGGCCACGGCGCGATACTCTGCTTCAGCACTGGAGCGGGAGACGGTGTTCTGCCGTTTAGACGACCAAGAAACCAGGTTGTCGCCAAGGAACACAGCGTAGCCCGAAGTGGACTTGCGAGTGTCGGGACAACCGGCCCAGTCAGCATCAGTATAGACCACCAAGTCATCCAGCGTTGATGGCCGAAGAAGAAGTCCCAGATGTAAAGTACCCCGAATATAACGAAGAATGCGCTTGAGAGCAGCAAGGTGAGCCTCTCGAGGATCATGCATGTGGAGACAGACCTGCTGTACGGCATAGGAGATGTCTGGTCGCGTAAAGGTCAGATACTGCAGGGCACCAGCAAGGCTACGGTAATCTAAAGGATCGGCGACTGGAGTCCCAGAGTCGGCAGAAACTTTGGGGTTAGTGTTGACTGGCGTATTGCAAGGTTTGCACTCTGTCATGCCTGCTCGGTCCAGGATGTCAAGCATGTACTGTCGCTGAGAGAGAATCATACCATCATCACTGCGTTGAACCTGCATCCCCAGGAAGTGGTGGAGCTCACCCAGATCCTTCATGGCAAATTCTTGCTGAAGAGCTGAGATAATTTGACGTAGGAGCTGTGCTGAGGAAGCGGTGAGAACGATGTCATCCACGTAGAGAAGCAGATAAGCTGTATCAGTGCCATGACGGTAGATGAACAGCGAAGTATTTGACTTGGCTTCTACGAAACCAAGGGAGACCAGGTGCGTGGCAAAGCGACTGTACCAAGCACGAGGGGCTTGCTTCAGCCCATAAAGGGATTTGTTGAGGCGGCAAACAAAGTCTCGATGAACGGGGTCTTCAAAACCAGACGGCTGAGCTGCAAACACTGTCTCTGTCAGAGTGTCGTGGAGGAAAGCATTCTTGACATCGAGCTGATGAACAGGCCACTTGCGGGAGATAGCCAACGAGAGAACGGTGCGAACTGTGGCAGGCTTGACAACAGGGCTGAATGTCTCTGTAAAGTCAATGCCTGGACGTTGAGTGAAGCCGCGGAGGACCCAACGTGCTTTGTAACGCTCCAAGGAACCGTTGGCGAGGAACTTGTGCTTGAATATCCATTTACCGGTGACAATGTTGGCATGTCGCGGGCGAGGAACCAAATCCCAAGTCTGGTTTTTGATGAGGGCAGCATGTTCTTCTTCCATGGCAGCCCGCCAATTGGGGTCGGCAAGGGCACCACGAAAAGTCTTCGGTACTGGAGATAGTGGTGTGGCATGGAACAGGGATGGTACTCGGAACCCATCCTTGCCCCGTGTCGTCATGCGATGCTGGTTTACCGTTGGGGTAACGGCAATGGCACCAGGAGGTAGCGGCACCGGTGCTGGGGAAGTAGTGGATGCCGCTGGAGGAGGAGGTTCGGGTGGTCGGGGACGCCTGGAGTAGACACGCAGAGCCGGTCCCGCACGTGGGAGTGCAGGAGACGTGGCATCTGCGCATGGTACGGGTGTAGGCGTCGAAGATGAAGTCGGGGCCGCGCGTGGTACAGTGGATGTCGAGGGACCCATGGCCGCGCGTGGCACAACACCCGCGCGAGGTAGGGAGTGATATCCTGGTGGAACCAGTGGCGCCAAAAGTGGTACGGTGGGAGAGGTACCTGTAGAAGAAAAAATTGGCAGCCCTATGGGAGCGGCTGCCGTGTTAGAAAATTCATCTAAAAAGGTGAAATCCGTAGCATTGGGAGGTGAGGGTTGCTCGGCAAAGGGAAATGAGGTTTCGTCGAAGATGACATGACGGGAAATAATGATTCTATTGGTGGTAGGATCAAGGCAGCGGTATCCCTTGTGGTGAGCAGAGTATCCCAAGAAGATACAGAGGGCGGAGCGGGGTGAAAGTTTATGGGGAGCAGTGGCCGAGAGATTGGGGTAACACTTACAACCGAAGACCCGAAGATGATCGTAGGACGGCGCACTACCATGGAGGGCAAAGTGCGAGGTCGAGAAGTCAAGGGTCTTGGTAGGTAAGATGTTGAGGAGTAGAGTCGCAGTGTGCAACGCTTCAGCCCAATATGAAGGAGGCATGCCCGCCTGAAACAAAAGAGAGCGGATAACGTCATTAGGAGTACGAATGATCCGTTCGGCCTTACCGTTCTGGGGCGACGTGTAGGGGCACGACATGCGGAAGAGGATGCCATGTGTCGTAAAGAAAGTGCGAGCGGTGGAGTTGTCAAACTCCCGTCCGTTGTCGGTTTGGACGGCCTAGATGCGAGCACCAAACTGGGTAGAGACATAGGCAAAAAAGTTAGATAATGTCATGAATGTGTCAGACTTTAGCCGAAGGGGGAATGTCCACAAGTAATGTGAGCAGTCGTCAAGAACAACTAAGTAATATTTGTAACCAGAGACACTAACAACAGGAGATGTCCACAAGTCACAATGAATAAGAGCAAAGTTGTTCGACGCCCTAGAGACTGAAGTACCAAAAGGAAGACGAACATGTCGTCCTAACTGACACGCATGACATATAGAATCCAAGTCTTTATTACAAGCGAGAATGGCCGAAACAAGTTTGGAAAGAGTTTCGCGACCAGGGTGACCAAGACGTCGGTGCCAAAGTGAAGCTGGCGTGGAGCCCGCAACAAGAGAGTGCGCCACTGGAACCTGCAGAGGGTAGAGTGATCCGGAGCTATTGCACCTGATGGTCACGGTCCCCGTGAGAAGATCCTTCACAGAGCAACCATAAGGGTCAAATTCCACAGAACAGTTATTATCGATAGTGAATTGGCGAACGGAAATAAGATTCTTGATGAGCTGAGGTGAAACAAGAACATTATTTAAAGTAAGGGGGCCAAGATATGTCGTCCCGGTCGCGGCGACTGGGAGGAGTGAACCATTCCCGACAACAATAGAAGTGGGAGAGGGATACCGTGGAACCGAATAGTGAGAGAGGGTACCGTCATGGGATGTCATGTGGGAGGAAGCACCAGTATCGAAATACCAGTCGTTATTCACCGGAGGGGTGAGAGTCATGGTGCTGAAAGTGGAGGCGAGGGAGCTCTGGTCCCAAGCCGGAGCTCTTGTCATGGGCTGTTGCGGTGCCTGGGGGGTCCAAGGTGGCAAGGCTTGCTGTTGTGGCTGCAACAGAGGTCCTGCAGGGGTCCCGTAGGGAGGAAAAAATAGCGGTTGATGAGGATTTTGTTGAGCCATCTGTAAAAACTGTTGGGGCCCCTGGAATGCAAGCATTGCTTGCTGCTGTTGGGGACCCATCCGGCCTTGAGGAAGCTGGGCCAGGGGAGGAGTCCGTGGGCCGGGCCACATCTGGATGGACCCTGTCCACGGATTGTAGAAGGAGGGCCACGTCCCGTTGGGCCCGGTTGTGGATCCAGGATTGGGGGAGGGGCTGCTGCCGGCTGGGGCAGGAGGGCCACCTGAAGAATTGTGCCCCTTCTGTTTCTTTTTCTTGTTCTGTTTTGGGGCGTCGGTTCGAGGTGTGCTGCCTTCAATTGGTGCGGACTGCTGGGGTGCAAAGGGGACAGCGACGAAGGCAGTGGGGGGCAGCGGGGTGCTGAACCATATTAATCTCCTCAAGGAGAAGCTCATTTCGAACAGCAGCAAAGGAGGGAAAGGGGCGCCCGCGCCGGAGGTGAACACCGATGTCCCTGTAGCGTTCGTTGAGCCCGCGAATAACGTTGAGGACCAAGGTGCGGTCGGTCACGTGTTCGCCAAGATTGCCAAGATCGTCGGCCATCTTCTTGAAACACTTGCAGTACTCGGTGATGGAAAGATCCCCTTGCGTGAAGGCACGAAACTTGGCGTCAAGGTGTAAGGCGCGGGTCTCCTGATTCCCAAGAAAGTGACCCTCGATGGCAAGCCAAGCTTCTCGGGCGGTGGCGCGGTGGTCAATGACGGCCTCAGCAAGATCAGAAGAAGTCGTGTTGTAGAGCCAAGATTTCACCACGGCGTTCATCCGCGTCCAATCAGGAAGGGCCGAGGTGGCGTGGTCGCTAAAGATATGATCTTGCAGCGAATACTTTGTGACGGCGAGGAGGAATTGTTCGCGCCATCTTGAGTAGTTGTCGGCTGTGTCAAGGGTGATGGGAACCAGGCTGCGGGCGTTCTGAACGGAGACCTCCTGAGCGTGGAGGTTGAGGATAGCGGCTGCTTCGTGGAGGGCCATGGCGTTGGAGACGTCCAGGCCGTCCCCTGGAGGAGGCGCGATGGGGTCAGCTGCAGCGGCAGCGTCGGCCCGAGCTTTGGCTGCTCGTGCTAGAGCAGCACAGATGCGCTCGGTGGCAGCGTCGCGATCGGAAGAGGCAGCAGCAGCTTCTTCTTCAGCGGCCTGTGCTTCTGCAAGGGCAGCCTCACGGGCAGCCATGCGGGTGTCAGCGAGACGCCTTGGCTCGTCGTTGTCGTTGCGATGGACGAGGTCTGCAGGGTCGACGACAGAGGTGGGGGGAGACCCGGCCATGCTGATCAGGGAGGGCAGCCGAAGGGAGGGGAGAAGAGGGGTTCCCTGTGCCGAAGGCAGGGAAGAACAGGGGTTCCCTGTGCCGAAAGCAGGGAGGAACAGGGGTTCCCTGTGCCGAATAGGGAGGGCAGCGGAAGGTGGAGAGGAAGGGGGGAACCCGGTCTCCTGATACCATGAAGGAGAATGGAATAGAATGGAATGAATTGTGTTATTGATGAGCCATGATTAGGTACATATATAGAGGCAAGGGGATAACTACTTTATAACTGAATTACTAGTCTAGAAGATAACCCCCTTGCCAAAGGATATAATAGCCTGGACAGGGAGATAGGGCCTGGCCGAACCCCCTAGAGCCCACTCATAACAGAATATGCTAACAACTATGATTGTCAGTTCGAATTGGGACAGATTGCTTCTATAACATTTACGTAGAATTGTACCATTTCGGTAAACTGCTACTAGATAGTCGTGATGCAATCTAGGAAGGAAATTGGAAAACAGAAGTCCTGACTTTTTGTCAGGCACCTCAAACATGGAACATTGTTATTTTGCGTTTAAGAATAGAATTATAGAAAAACAACTGATGTCATGTTAATAAGGAGCAACCATCATGAATCTCACAACAATTGCCTAGTGCATGAAGAAGTTATATTAGTTGAGCAAAGATAGAATCACATGTATCTTTAATGATAATGAGCTCTAAAACAGCAGTTAATGATATGACAGTGTACCTTTCAGATCTTTTTCCCCCGCTTCCTTGAAAAGAAATGCAGCCTGGAAAACCCAAACTTAGAATGAACAGACAAATACAGCAACAAGATAGGATAGATCAGCTGGAAAATGACATGCTACCCGTATCACTTGTGTATGCGCTCGGATCTTTCTTCTTATCATCTCTTTCTCTTCCTCCTTTTTAAGGTCTAGAGTATATCTAAAGCGACGAGAAGCATTGAGCACAAGAGCAGCTTGCTGAAATGGAGAGTAACCATATTTATCAGAAATCAAGAAAAGATAGGAAAATGCATTTGTCCAATGCCCATTGCAAATCGTATATCAACAGCCAATTATCAGTTGAAGGTTCCATCAGAAAAATATTATTTATTTCAGGGTCAGGCTATTTCAGCTCTTTCTTAATCTTGAAAAAGAAAATAGTTCAGAAGTTACAACGGAACAAATATAAAACTACTAAGAGCATCTCCAGCAGATGCCCTATATCATCCCCTATAGTTAAATTTAGAGTATTTTCTCTAAAAATCACCCTCCAGCAGATTCCCTATCTCATCCCCTACTCCTCTCTCCTCATCCCCAAATCTGGGGAACTCTCTCTCACCCCCCTATCCATGCCACGTCTACACTAGGAGAAAGGAAGAAGAAAGAAAGGAAGAAAGAGAAAGAAGAGAAGGAAAAAAGAAAAAGAAAAAGAAAATTTATTTTCTTTATAATTTTTAAGATGTTTTTGAGATCAATTATTTAGACTAATTAGAGGGTATTGATTTATTCATGAAAAAAATAAAAATTCATGACAAAAATATAGTTATTGAAAATATAACCGTTGTAATTTTTACCGTTGAATGATAATAAAAAATCTATAAAATGGTCAACAACAATAATGATCATGCATAATAGTATATGTGTTAGAAATATAGCCGTTGAAAATATAGTCGTTAGAATTTTTACCGTTAGATAATAATAAAATAGAGGATTCAAAAATATAGGAAATGAGTTTTAGGGAAACTACTAGAGACCAAATCTATGTAGGGATGAAATCTTTTAGGTTATTCCCTATATGAGAGGTATAGGGGATGAGTTTTAGGGGAAGTGCTGGAGACGCTCTAAGTATAATCAGTGGCGGAGCTAGAGTAAAATTGATGGGGGTGCACAGCTTTAAGCGGTACACCATATTAGATCTGAGGGGTGCACAAAAGGTGAAAAAATACCAATAATAGCTTAAAAAAATTTTGCACGGAACCCCAAACCATTAGTTTGGCTCTGCCCCTGAGTATAATGGGTATCTCACTAGCTGAAGTAAGAGTAGTAATGCTCACTTCATTTGTATTTTCCCAAATACATGAATTGGGTAAAACTGAAGCTACAAAAACCACTATTATCAATGGTTTAATAAATCCATGATAAACCTCTTATTTATTTGTGGGGATATCAAGTAATGCATGTAATGCTGTAGATGTTTTACGCTACTAAGGCTCAAATCATTCACAGGACTAGGCACAAAATGCATGCAATGCACAAGCCATCAGAACAAGAAATGAGACCGACTGAACAAAAGTAATCCGCAGCACATCCAAGCATTTCACCACATTACAGAGTGGACAGATTTCCCTGGATGGAGCTGACATGTTATGAACTGTCCATACTCCGGGTAAACGGCCAAATGGTGCATCCAGAATGTAATAACGAAGTCCTTGAAGAATTGCCATATTTTGAGCATTTGCAAAGCAGCACAAATACATCACACTCCCATCACCAGCATTAGCGACCCGATCAGAAGGAACCGGCGTTATCAATCGCAGCCTCGGAGCAGAAGGGAGGAGTAATGAGAGGGCAAATATCACGTACCCTCCACCGCCGCAAGCGATCGTGGGACGCGTTCTTATGGGGTATATCGAACGCGTCGTCGAACTTTTCACCGGCCTCCGCCTCCTCCGCCCAATCCCGCTCCGGCGAGCGCATCTCCGGCGGCGGTGACCTCCCTTGCGCCATGCCCGACCAAACCGCCGGTCACCTTCGGCGATCGCAGGAGAGACGACACCGACGAACAACGGCCGCCCCTGCGGCACAAACAGCACGGCACGAGCGCAAACCGGTCATCACGGTGGCCGTCGGCCAACAGCCTCCCTCTTCCAGAAAGATAGGCATCGACCAGTCAACTCACCTCACCTCGGCGCCGGGCGCGAAACTTCTGGAAGGCTCCCACCGGCGGCTGCGCCTCGCGTAGTAGCACTACCTCGCGGTGTCGCCACTCTCCCTCTCTCTCCGTGAAGCTTCGTGTTTTGCTGTGGCAAATTGGACTCGTTCTCCACTTCTCCTCCAGGTGGGGACGCAACGGAGCGAAGCTTCCACGAAGCTTCTGCGCGGCACATCTCGCTGCCACGTGGGCCCGCGAGCGGGGGCAAAAATGGATAAGGCCACTCGGCCGAGCTGGCCCACCTGTCGGCCTCGCGAATCCAGTGCCAGCCTGACGAGGTCTGAGGGACTGTTCGTGGTGAGCCGTTGGATCGACGAGATGATCGCTTAGATGTGGACCACGTAAGGCAGGGGATTCTCTCAGTTGTCACAAAACAGTAAATTTTCATCGGTTTTTTTAATTTCCATCGGTTTTTTGAAAGCCGACGAAAGAAAACTAAAACTAATTTCTGTCGGTTAGATGGAACCAACGAAAAAAATTATTAACTTTCGTCGATTCACCTTTTAGCCGACAGAAGTTATAAAACTTTTGTCGGCCCCAACCCCGGCGACGAAAGAATTTGGGTTTATCCGCTGCCACGCCACGACATATCCTAATTTCATCTCTCTCCCTCTCCGCCGCCTTCCCCTCTCTACCATGCTTCTCCTCCCCCTATGCCCCCTCCCACGGTCTCACCTCCCCTTCTCTCCCACTCTGGCTATGGTTTTGCCGGCAAAAGTTAGTTTTTTTGTCGGATTTAATCTAACTTTCATTGGCTTTAGCCGATAGAAGTTTGCTGGATTCATGTAGTACGTGTAATGTTTTTCAACGTTTTGGACATGCAAAGCTAAAACTTTTATGTAATTTTTTTCCAGCGAATTTTCAGGCTAACGTAACCAACGGTCAGCGGTATCCAATCCGTTACCGATAAACCAGACGGCAGCTCGAACAAGTCACAGTCTTCCCTGTCAACTTCAGTCTTAGATCCTGCAAGACAGGCCATGATCACACACGAAAAAGCTCAGACGCCGACAGCACGGCATTATTGGCACATGACCCGATCGATACGATAATTCGCCCCCTCTCTCGTCTCCTTTCTGACCAGCCCATCTCACGGGTTCTTGCACGTCGACAAAAGATTGAGAAACACACGTACACACTCCGGTGAGCGGCGGAGATCGAGGCCACCGGCGACAAGGGAGGCCCCAACAGCTAGACCAGCTGAGCGAGATGCCACGATGCCACCTCAGTAGCACAATCATTCTACTAAGATCCAACAGTGTGAAACGGAGATTTTAGCGAAGATGAGAGCTTCGTTGCAGTGCATGCACATGGCTTCCAGATCAGGGCAAAAACTGCACAGGCTGGGATTTTTGGATCACGGTTCAGAGAATATAAACGAGAATTCCCTGATACGTCGTGCCAACATGCTCGCCAGCTTCTGCCCCGACTGACCAGTGACCACCCCGATTGACGGACAGTGGTAGATCCATTGGCTCGGCAGCAGCAAAAGTCCAAAGCCCAAATGGTTCTTCTCATCAAGGCCGATCAGCTTCAGGCAC
The DNA here is from genome assembly GCA_019279435.1 of Zizania palustris. Taxonomy (NCBI): domain Eukaryota; kingdom Viridiplantae; phylum Streptophyta; class Magnoliopsida; order Poales; family Poaceae; genus Zizania; species Zizania palustris. Next base: position 62,909,966 of record JAAALK010000082.1, read on the forward strand.
TGGCATGCATGCATGCATGCATGCATGCATAATTGCATATGCCATTCCATCAGGTAGTACTCAGGTTCTAATATACCAACACCACTTGCTGAATATGTAAACTGCACAAACACAGTGGGGAATATTTGGGCAGGATATGGCCAGCTTGTAGACATCTGGCAATGCTAACCATTGTAGAATCATATACTCATGCCATGAGGAACAGCAAGATATGGCGCAGACGAAAATAGACAGGCTTTCACAATGTTCTTTTCGGATCTGTTACCAGTCCGTTTTCATGTGGTCCATTTTACAGACAGAAGTAATAGACCTCTGAGCCACAAAATACTATATGTGTTCGTTCGCAAAAATCTAGAGATGGCAACATCTTGTCACGAATCACGATGTAATGTTACCTACAGTTTTGCCAGATACAAAAGGTCGTGCCTGATGGCTCTACAAGCTTCGGTAGTCCATAACAGTGACTTCGTCTTCAGGAGCGTCAAGGTCTTGGTAGCTGCAAGCAAGGTGAACACACGTGAAAAAGTGAACCAAAAGCAAACAAATGGAGGGCATACAGTAGGCATCCGAGACAAACATCAACGAGTATTCAGATATCAAGTGCTAGTTATAACTTTAAATAAAAAATTGGTAGCATGTATTATGTATATAAGGGGAAGTGTAAAGTCAGTCAGAAACACAAAGTTTGCAACCGTGACATGCAGCAGGAACAACAACATCTTAAACTAACAGAAAAGGTGCACATTATAAATTATAATATTATATCACAAAAGCTTTAGCAAAACAAAATTAAACTATGTATGGGAAACACAAAATTGACATCATAATCAGTTTTAAAAGATTACTAACCAAGCAAAGCTCTACAAACAATATCAGGAGCATGCTTAACGTTTTAACCATACTTGAAAGTTCAAACTGTATGCATTGGTCATATTTGTTCAGGGCATATGAAATCGAAATTAATCAAATAGTAATAAACCGTTCCACTCTGATGATCAGCTCAAATTTACTAGTGAAACACATCTAAATGTTGTGGTGAGCTTGAGATATTTTGCATATCATGGTAAAATACAACAAAGGGATATCCAACAAAAAATAACCAGTGTTCATTTTTTTCACTATTGCTGTACTTATTTTGTTGACCATGTTTCAGAATACTGAATAAAATTGCTTATGTTGAATGGTGAGGATAGTACTAACCTTCGTATTTTGCGTGGATCATGCATATGAGGTAGGGGAGCAGCAAGGATTGGTGATGGACCACCCATTGGAAGACCACCACCTCTCCCTGCTTTCCTAGGACGCGGACCAACAATTGGCTCAAAAGGTGGTGGCCCACCCTGATCCCTCAACATAAGCATAGCAACTTCAGGTGGTGCAGGAATAAATGGTCCTAATGGGCTGCAATGGCAATGGAGCAACAATGAGTACATTATTAAGCAAACTAACCAGAAGTTGAAGTCTTACCCAGCACCAGGCACAGGCATCAGCATTGGAGGAGCTGGAATGTCCGGAGGAAAGGCGCCATGCATAACCGGATCACCATAAGAATCATAAACTGGATCATCAGGGTTATCACCAGATTCATCATGGTTGGGTGAAACATTTCTATCAAACCTATGATTGCCACGCTCGTCTCTCAGTCGACTCTCTATTGGTGGCCGTTTTCTGACTCTCTCCCTCTGCAAAATTGGCCAATACAAAGAATATAATAAGGAACTTAAATGGTTGCTAATTTGCTAGTGAATACAAACTAGATACTGAGGCTTACTGGAGCAGGCTGTTGCATGATAGGTGTTCCACCAGGCGCCTTGGGATCACTGTATTCAACATATACCTCATAATCTTCTTGGAATGTGAAAAAATAGTTCAGTCAAAAGGATGACAATGCAGAAAGCATACCTCATATAGTTCTCAAAATAAATATCCTCTCTCACTTTTGAAGTAAGATCCACGACCAAATCTACATGTTTGAGTTTGAGATGCTTCTGGACAAACTCCGGAGCATGGAAAAGTTTTGTGCAACCCTTGGCTCCACAGCCATATTTCCAACCATACTTTTCATCTCTTATTTTCCTCACATGTGGATCCAGCGCTTCACTAGCAGCTGCATCAATCTTCTCCTTTGCTCTCAACATTTCCATTGGATCCTGACCTTGAATCCTGTCTTGCCAGAATGAATCAAGTTTCTTCTCCCATTCAGCTGCATTTGAGCTAGCACCATTAAACGTCTTTGAGTCTGCTTTCACATGCCTTAAGCCTTTAGGTTCATTTGTCTCAGACATCCCATAATAATCCACACCATGGATACGCCACAAATAGGTCACAAGAGTGTCAAGCAACTCAGCACCCTCAAGACCCTTTACACTAGATGAGCCCCGTATTATTACAATTGGTCCCATTGAACCATGTGATTTATCACTCTCTGCTCTGTCATGGTCACTGCCTAACAGAACATTATTCTCAATACCCTTCTCAGAATCAAGTTTAGAAATGAGAGCTTGAGCTAATTCAATGTCAATTATAATTCGCCGAGGCTCAGAACTAACTGGATGGGCCTTAGGAGCAGCATAATATAAATCATCTGGGCCCTTTCCAAGTTTCCCCTTTTTCCCATTAGCATCCACATCATCTAAATTTGTACCACTGCTATTCCCAGATTTTTTTGTTGCGGTACTTGTTAATCCTGGACCACTGCACACAGTGGCAAATAATAATAAGTAAAACACATACTCAGAGAGAGATTGAGGGAGAGAGAGGAGCATCTCACATGTCTAAACTCCCACCCTGCAAATCTTGGAAGAACTCATTTGCAGTAGTTCGTGCAAGTTCATTCCTTCTGCACAAACAGAAGATAGTGTAGTTATCGTATAAATGTACAGGAAAAATGAAGAGATGATATAGGCATCAGATACACAAAGAACGTGAGAAGATAGTTCACTAAAATCTTGGAAATGTACTAAATAAACAGCTAACCTTTCCATAACAGATTCAAGGTTAGTCGGATGGTACTTGTTTCTCAACCTACAACAAAAGCAAGAAAAGCAACAGTAAAACTCGTTGAACAAAAAAACAGTCATTAGATCATCCATGGAAAGGATGTAAGTAAAAAAAACTATTACCAATCTTCATTCTTATGAAGGTCAAAGTACGCTTTCTTCTGAGTTGTGATGTACTCTGACTTGTACTCCTCATATCTAAAGATTAGCCCAATGAATAGCAATGGCAATTAAACATCATGTTAGCCACCCACATTAAAAGTATGCATTGCAGGACAAAATGAAATTTCTCATCTCTGTAAAGAGGTTAAACATCACCTGCATTGAGCTTTATCTGGTGAAACATCATCTTCAAGCTCCAGCATGAACTGCTTGTAAGACATCAGGCCTTCCCTGTAGAATATTGAATATTGATACCCGGTCACTTTGGTTGTTTTCCACAGTGTACACTTGAGTTGTGCTGCTTACACAAAAATCTGATGTGCATGCATACACAAAGCATATCACATGAATGTCTGACTGGTTTAGCTGGATATAATCTGACAATGGACCACCAACTAGAAGTTCTGTAATTTGTATAGTATAGGAAGCATGGCATACCGGCATGTACCAGTCTCATAAATGTTTCATCTCAGAAGGTATAATTTGTAAGTGAATAATTTTCACATAATACATGATTAAGCTAAATAGCCAATCAAGAATTGAATACATACCTATGAGAATTACCTGGGCCTTCATTCCATCCACCACGCCCAGAATCAAGCCAATCTATACAAAATACTAGTCATTAACATTTAACAAGCACTTCAATGTACAGCCAACTCAAGTAGACATCAGATTATCTATATCTCTTTATGTTATGGGCCACATACTGCAGCAATAGGATATGGAAACAGTTTACCTTACAAAATAAGAATATATATTGACTAAATAATTAATTACTCCCTCAGTCCCAAAATACAACCATTTCTACCATTCAAATTGTCCCAAATATTACAACTAATACAATCCCCCCCTCCCCCCAAATCTTCCTATTTTAACACTAGTTGCATGTAGAACTAATTGCTTGGATTACTAGTTGAGAAGTAGTTCGGGCTTTTTTCTTTTTTCCTTGTATCTTAATAAACGCGTCAAATTCTAAAAATAGCTATAGTTTGGGGAGTAGTTCTATTAGTTAGAAAGGTATCAATTTAGTTAAAAATTTATAGATATGGTAGGAAGTTAAAGATCCAATTCTTGAGTCAAGTTAGTATTCAAATGAACACATGAACAATACCCACAGGTATTGTATCAGCCCACGTAATCCCAATAAATACTGATACGCCTCCATTATAACTCAAGCAATGAATAAAGAAGAAAAGGGCTTTGCTAGAAGAGTAGAAGTATAGAACCCCGACCAATCAGAGCCTCTAGCCACACCAGGAGCAGTGTGCACAATCTGAGGACGATCAAACATTCAAACCTATTCCGAGTATTTAGACCCTTACCCTAACACAATCCAAAACAATTGGAGTGCTGTAGTACTTTTAGGGCCTGTTTGGTTGCCTACACCAACCCCTGTTCACAACTCCGCATCCCTCATGCAACTTTTGACCTGTTTGGTTGCCTGCACCAGCCCACAAGCCAGGCTGAGCAAATGCAAAATTGTCCTTCGGGCTGAGCAGAAACGTGGGGGATGAAATTTTCCACAGTTGATGAAGCAACACTGCACCCACTCACCCACGCACTGCACCCGCACCTGCAGTGCACTGCACCCCGCCCCCAACACCTCCATAGTCATTTCACTCCCTCTGGAAAAAAAAAGCTAGGGTTTTAGTCCTCCCTTGCGCTGGCAGCGTCCCCTGGCCCGTTGCCAGCAGTGCTCCTTGGCCGTCTCGTCCATCTCAAGAACTATCTCCACTGAGAACCCTATCCCTAGCTAGGACCGCCACTGCCCAGAGCCTAGGCACCCACCGCCACCTCGAGCTCCTGCTGTGACACGGTGACGCCACCATGAAGGTACAAAGGTACCCATTCCCCCCCCCCCCCCCGTCTAGTCCTCCCAATCAATTTGACTGTTTCTTGGGGGTGTGATTTGATCTGATTGTGTCACTTGATGTTTGTGCTGCCTCCTGCAGTTCAACGTCGCCAACCCAACCACCGGGTGCCAGAAGGAGCTCGAGATCGACAATGACCAGAATCTGTAAGTGCTCTATCAATCCCAATTTGTTCTCAAATGTATTCCTGTTAATCCATCGTGCGGCGCGGTGAACGCTTCATGGTGTGAATGGTTACTGCTAGCGAGGATATTAGATTGGATATAGGAAACCTTGAAATGAATTATGTCTAGAAGTTTTATCGGTGGAAAGCATAACAGAATGGGGATATGGAATACATAGCTACCTTTGATTTCTTTCTTTATCAGTTTTGACTTTTGAATGTTCAATCGGTCAATCCTGTGAATTGGAAGCATTACATTGTACTCACTCAGACCTAAAGAAAGTGTCAATTCTTATTTAGCTGGAGGTGAAAGCAGAACAATGTTAATTATCTTTGGACATTTTGTGTGTTATTTACTTATTTTTGTTTAGGGACTTCTGTTATGATATGTAACTAGTTATTTCCTATAATTTGTGCAGCCAGGAATTTTATGACAATAGGATTTCCCAGGAAGTCGGTGGTGATGTTCTTGGCAAAGTAATGTCTTTGTCAACTTATTCCATGATTCTTTAACTTTCTTGCTGATACCTCTAGCCATTAACATATGACATTTTTTAACACTAAAATGGCAGGAGAGTGTATTTGATGGATTGCACTGTTAAATTTGTTTGTGTAGGAATTCAAGAGCTATGTATTCAAGATAATGTGAGGCTGTGACAAACAAGGTTTCCCCATGAAGCAGGGTGTAAATGCTCCTTGATTTGTATTGTTTTGTTCACTATTCGTTTTAGTCTAAGTGTTTCTGGTTTTCTGCAGCTAATGTATTGTAGAGTGTATGCTAGTGTGGGTCGCAGAATTGAAGTTTATATGGCATCATGGCTGAGTTCAAGATATGTATTTGTTCAAATTGGAAATGGCATGTATGGACTATGGATTTCACAGTCTAATGATGATGCTTGATATTTGTAGTGAAATAGGCAGTGGTTATTTTTTTGATGACTTGTATAATGTTGATTATTTGTGTGAATGGTGTTGCTGATGTAGGTGCTTGTTCACTGCAAACATGATTTGTCGATTTGTTTACTGCACAATAGATAGAACTTGGGATGATTCATGTGGAATTGTGGATACAACCAAACACTGTCTCCTAGATACAGCATCCAGAGATACGATCAATCAAACAACATCTCAGCTCATCCAGGATAAACCTATACATGCAACCAAACAGAACCAATTGCATTAGCCTAGCTAGGCTGAGGGCAGCCTAGATGAAGGATACGGATCAGGCTAGAACGCACAAGCAACCAAACAACCCCTTAAAGTCAAAATTTGAAGGCATGATGTAGTACTTTTGTCAAGGGTGTCAGCACCTAGGGTTGGGGGCCCTCGACTGCATAGATCGTAACGGTAGGATAGGTTGGCATAGGGTTGATCCCCTTGCCGAGCTATGTTGGAGAACGGGGGAGACTTTAGAGAATGGAGGAGACTTCAGAGAACTAGGGTAAAGACTATAGATTGATCTTTATTTCTTTCTTGCCTAATTACAGACTATAGACCTCTTTGAAATCTGAATGAAGACAGGAACAGTAATATTATAAACAAGGAAAATTAAATAAATTCAGACTACCTTTTCAACCTCATGTGAGACTTACCAGACAACTAGTGGATACAAGACATCTTACATAAACTGATGCATACCTGGTCCACGATTGAAGTGTTTACCCTGGCCTCTATCATCACCATATCCACCTCTTCCTCCTGCGCCACCATGATCACTTCCATACCTAGGAGATAAATACCACAAAATTTAAAAGCTGCATTGGTGCTCCAAGCAATGCATACGAACAAAGAATTGGGATCAGAGGACACCGAAAAATTAATTCCATTCATTTCTGCTCATAGTTATAACACATAAGTAGCTCCCAAGTCCCAACTCAAAACAACTCATCCACGCAGTAAAAAAGGCGAAGAGATATTGTGCATCCATAAGAAAATGAGATGTAACACACTAACACTTCAATGTTCACTTCATATAAGAAATTCAGGATCCTTTGGATATCCAAATCATTAACAGTGCTTTCAGTACACTATTAAGCACAGTCAGTGCCCCCCAGAGCTCAGGGTTTTATGGTGGAGAAAATTGATCTTTTGCCACCGAAAAATATGGGCTTAGATTATTTGCCATCCTAAAGTTTGTCTTCTACTAAATGCCATCTTAAAGTTTGACAACCTTTATTATTTGCCATTTTCAGGTTTTTAATCCATTTTAATATATCTTAGCTCTTGAAATGACTGTTTTGCCCTCCATTCCATTTCCTTCTCTTCTCTCCCAACGCCTTGCTTGCTCCAGCAAACGCCGCCGTCCTCTCCACAGCTAACGCCGCCATTTCTACACACCGTTTAGCAGAGATCAAACCATCACTTGGAGAATCGTTGGGCGTGAATACATGTATCATTGTTGTGTGGGACTGTGAATTTGAGAACCGAAGCATTTTGTGTTATGTGACTATTGACAATTGTGTCATTGTTGTTCTTGTTTTTTGTTATGTTATGTGACTATTGACAATTGTGTCATTGCTGCTATATTTTCTGTTATATGACTATATTGGATGTTATGTGACAATTGTGCAGTTCAACTTTATTGATGACAGTTTCCCTGAGCTTATGGTTCTGAAGGATGAGCATCCTAGGTGGACTGAAGAGGAGCGCAGGCCACGCATGTCGGACCTTCGGTGCAAAGAACTGGTATACTTGGAACCACGCATGTCTGTTAAATATTTTTGTAAATTTTAATCGACTAAAAAAATTCAAAAGTGAATAGCAGGATAATCGATTTCCATCAGGATTCACCAGAGATTGGACTGCTATCTGGCTCCCAGCTTAATCTGAGAAAAACCTGTACCAAGTGATGGTTTGATCTCTGCTAAACGGTGTGTAGAAATGGCGGTGTTGGCTGTGGAGAGGACGGCGGCGTTTGCTGGAGCAAGCAAGGCGTTGGGAGAGAAGAGAAGGAAATGGAATGGAGGGCAAAACAGTCATTTCAAGAGCTAAGATATATTAAAATGGATTAAAAACCTGAAAATGGCAAATAATAAAGGTTATCAAACTTTAAGATGGCATTTAGTATAAGACAAACTTTAGGATGGCAAATAATCGAAGCCCATATTTTTCGGTGGCAAAATATCAATTTTCTCTGGTTGGTGTTAGTGGAATTCAACAGGAGCTAAACATAGAGCTACTAGTACTAGAAAATGTTCACATATTGCCAATGTAGCAAATGAAAAATAACATTGTGGACAAAATCCTAAAATTGTGAAGTTGCAATGGACAAAAATCTATTGGGTCATTTAAGTTCCTAGTCTAAACCTAAAAAATAATCGTTTTTTTTTCTCTACCACACTCAACACAAACACTCCCTTCCTTTCGCCAAAGCTTCGAAGCCTCTCACCTCCTGTCGTCCTGATCGTACCCCACTCCCCCGAGGCGGCGCCGGTCGAAGCCGCCGCCGTCGTCCCTACGGTGCCTCTTCCCGTGCGACCCCAGCGGAGGGGGCCCGGGGGGCGGCGGGGGCAGCGACGGAGAGGAGCGGCCACGCTTGCGGTCGCCGCCAGCGCCGCCGGAGGGGGGAGGAGGGGAAGGCGAGGCGCCACCGGACGTGCCGCGGCGATGCGCGTCGGCGACCTCGGCCATGGTGGGTGGTCGGGTTAGGTTGGCCCTAGGCTGGTGCTTGATCTGGAGGAGGATCTCTCGGCTTCGGGTCGTGTCGGGGAGGGGAAGATATGCCAAGACAGGTGTGGTGTGTCGGGCCGGCGAGTCTGCATCTCACCTCTTCATTTTGACATTTTTGCCTCTCTAACTGAAAATAGTTGTGAAAATAGTTAAGCGTTAGGTTTTTTGGTTTTGGTGGTCTTTGACGAAATTTTGGAAATTTTTAAAAATATTATTATAGTTTTTTGTAATTTGAAAATGTTACTGTTAGTGAATGTAGTAGATTCTATTTGTTAGTAATATACCAATGGTATATTTCAAAACTATGAAAATATAATGACATAGAAAATTTTGGCCCCTAAAAATAAGGACTTTCCTATTAATATTATCTCTTTATTTCTTAAAACACTACATCTAATTTTCTATATTTAGCTCCCTATATTTCATCTATATATATATATTATCAATATTCCATAAATATCAAAATAAGAAAAAAAACACACATGTAACAACACGTACCAACAAACATACCAGGTTATAATAAAAGACTTTAGAAAAATATAAAATTATACTGAAAATAATAATATATTGCATATAAAATTATACTAAAAATATAGAAGTGCATATAAGTGTTGAAAAATATGATAATTTAATTTCTTATACATATTATAAAATATTATAATAGATTATTAATTTTGTCCAATATTTTACAACATATAAATATTTTTCGAATAATAATAAAATGAGTTAGGGAGTGAATTGTTTCTCCGGCTTTGAGGAGGAGAGCGGCTCCAATAGGGATGAAGAGGAGATAGGAGTGAAATAGAAAGTTGGTTGGAGAGAGTTTTTAAAAGTATTTTGTCAAATAATAGGATGAGAAGTGGGACGAGGGATTGGTTGGAGATGCCCTAAGTCACTAAAATATTTACAACGTTAAAATAATGCTATTTTTATTTTTTTAAATGATGTTTTTGACTTTTTTGAAATATTATTTATTTAATTATAATTGTTTTATTATTGAAGTTATTCAATTGTAACTTTTTTCATAAATAATTAAATATTATGATAAAAGTCAACGATGTGATTTAAAACGACAGAGGTAGTATTATACAAATGATACAAATAACTTAAAACATAATAATATTTAAAAGTAATATAAATTTTACTAATAATATGTACATGTCAATGAAAAGCTAACAATAGCGGTAACAGATTCGCTATCATTGATCTCTTTTAAAATAATATAGATATGATAATATCGTACAAATTTTGATCAAATTTTAAGTGTTTTTATTTTAATAGATTTTCAAAATTCTCGTTCCGTTTGTTGTTTGCTTTCTGTCTCTTCCTCGCTGAAAAATGTTCGGGACAAAACACCATAACTCGTTAGCTCGAGCTGCTTGTGACTAATCTCAAATCAACTCGGCTCGGTTCAGTCACAGTTATTCACTGTTTAAACCCTCAATCTACTGTCTACCCTGACTTTCAAACGATACCAAAACAATTGCAGTATTTGTACGCTGTTTCAGCAGGCTGCAGCTGCGCATGGCTCATAAAGTACAGTACATACATTCTTGGCAAATTGCTAGAATTCCAGCCACAGGATGTTAATTCTTATTGAGGTCATTATTATTATTAGAGAATGTTTGGTTTCATGGACTAAAGTTTAGTATGTGTCACATCATATGTTTAGATATCAATTTGAAGGACTAAATTTAAACTAATTATAAAAATAATTGTAGAATTGGAGGATTATTCGCGAGAAAAATTTATTAAACTTAATTAATCCATGATTAGAAAATATTTACTGTGGCATCATATTGTCAAATTATAGCGTAATTACGCTAATTAGATTCGTCTCACGAATAATCCATCAATCATGAATGAATTTTGTAAATAGTCTATATTTAATACTCTAAAATAATATCTAAACATTCAATGTGACGAGACTAAAATTTAGACTAGGAGAAACAAACACGCCCTCAGACTTAGACTGATGGACATCATATTTTACACTTAATGCTACATTACTCAAGCTCATAGGTTCTCAGATCTTCTATCCTTGTAATGATTCAGTTTTAATTAATATACTAGTAGAAGCCTCTCCTACTGCTTTTCAAAAAAAAATAAAAATAAAGTACAGTACAGTACATATTCTTGGCAAATTGCTAGAATTCCAGCCACGGGATGTTAATTCTTATTGAGGTCATTATTAGACTGATAGCCATCATATTTTACACTTACTGCTACATTACACGATGCTTGATTCTCTTTATCAGGTCACCGCACAAGCAGCTTTTGCAGTCTTTCACCTTGTTGTTGTAGACTTTATTTGCTGGTTGACCTGATTATTTTATGGAGTGCTCTCTTGGCTTCCTCCAGAGTCTCCACCTTGTAAGGCACATCAAATGCCAGCCTCTGAATATTGAACTGCAGAGAAGAAATCACAAATCAGATGATGTTGGGGAGAATTTCCTACCTCAAAGAAAAATAGCCTTGATAGCTATGAGCATAGGCAATTTTGTATGATACCTGTGCACCCTGGCGAACCCTTATGTCAATCCCTTTGCTGTCTACTGATATCAGAGCAGCATCATCAACCTCTCCTTCAGACGATAAGAACTCTCTAAGTGGCTTTGAGAAAATTGCATTCAACTCCTACAAGTAGACCATCGATCACAATCAGAAGCGGTTCAATTTTTACAGTTTCCATGCATCTAAAAGCACTTTCAGATAACCTAATGACCTTGTTAATCTGTTGCCAATATTACACATAAGAAAGATGTAAATAATTCATGTGGTTGCCAGGTTGAATGTGTAAACCTTTAAGCTTTGTTCACCACCATCAACTGCTATCTTGTCAGGTTGAATAGCTTCGTACTCCTTGACATCTACCCATGCAACAGTGCCAAAGCCTCCAATGAAGTATATGTCACTGTAATTATGGAAGATAGTTTGCTACAGATCATAACTTCACAAGTGTCTATGTCAAGCAAATATTGCTTTCCATTGAAATGAGGAAAATATATGTAGATGTTCATGTGTAGACTTTCAAATCATATATAGATCATCCAACATGAAATGATAGACATTTAGACAAGAGAGATTAAGTCACACACCTTATATTCAGCATTCTATAATAGTAAAAATTTCCCCACTGTTGAGATGCCCACTGTTGATGTTTTGTGACATACTGCTTATGAGCCCATTCCTGAGGAATTGCATGTAATTCAGGTCAGTTATGAGTCTTAAAATCACTAACAGAAGAGTAAATTAAGTCCTTTTTTCTGAGTTCATTATCAAAGATGGATCATACATTTCAATTTTTTTCTGTAATAGCCATGAGAATGGTGCGGCAAACAAATAGGGAAGACCAAGGACTAACTTCAACAAAGTAAACTATCTTTGGGGGAATTCATTGTCATGTTATCTCACACACATGGCTTTCAAAAAATAGGTGTTAGTGACTAATTTTTAATGATTAGCATGCCAGTTGCCAACAGAAAATTATTCCTAGCTAGCTGCATTACAAACAACAAAGGGCAGCTAAATACAAACCTGCTGTTCTGCTGGCAAAGGATATACATCCCCAAATATTGTGACACGTGCATTTGATAGGCCACTCCATCCAGGTACCTGGGAAGAAGGATCGCAGTATCGCACACTATTATAGTAATAAGGAACCTTCATGCTGCCTGACAAACATATTATTAAGCTTCTTACCTGGACAACAAGTGTGCATCTTGGGTCAGAGAGCAAGTTCCTTGTGTGTATTGCTAACGGTGACAGCGAAAATATTGGGTCTGCATGATACATCAACCAACTAATTAGCTACAGGAACCTAATTGTCTATACCACTTTTGTCAAAAAGTAACAAGTAGCTAACTTACGGCCCATCGAGTCATTAGCAAAATCAACAAGAGAACCAAATGGGTATCCAGTACGCCGATGATGCATGCCAGACATGACAGTGCACAGATGGGCAAATCTCGCCTGCCAAATACAGTTATATAGATTGGACAAGAATGGGAGAAAGCACACAACAGACTTAAAAGAAGCTCGAGAGCTAACAGGAGCTACCTGTTCCATCAAGTTGCGAACAGCTAAAGCCGGTGGAGGTAAACCATGCGTAAAAGTTGCGCTCTGCACACCCCCAGATATAGGTGTTCTAAACAAGCCAGCTCTGGATCCACTTGAGTCAGCAGTAGTATGGGTTGATAAGGTCGTGTGTGGATCGTCAGGTGTGGTCGATCCAAGAACTCCATTCTGACTCAAGTGAGTAGAGTCACTCTTTGACTGCTGTGTAGCAGTTAATACGAATCAGGCATGTATATCATATCAAAATGCAGATTCATGGAACTAAAAGAAGACTTTTTTTCTTCTTTTTGTGAGGAAACTAATATGAGCTACCTCACCTACATCTTTTCTTAACAGGAAGATAAATAGTATCTGGTGAACCCTAACCCAGAGGCACTATTCTTAGTTACATTCATTCATCATCTGCTAGTTCCCAAATGCTTGCTATAAAAAAATCATCTTTTCACATCATCCGAAAAACCTAAACAGCCTCGTAAGAACAACATAGAATAATCCTCGCATCCAATCCAGAATCTAATTAAACTCCGTACGCACAGCAAGCCAAATTCACCCAATCTGTTCTGCCTCCCATCAACTCGGTCTCACGCGCAGACGCGCTAGCAGCAACCCCATACCCAAACAAAAGCCTACATCTTTTCTTCCCCATGCAAGCGAAGTGGCCGCGTTACCTTGATAACTGGAGACCCGTTCGGCGTCACACCAGACTTGGCGTCGTCCTTGGCGCCGCCGGCCGCCGCCGCGGCACGGATGGGCCCGCAGGTGCGGACGCCGCGGAGGGCGAGCGACTGCGGGCCCAGGCGAGAGCGCGGCTGGTGGGCGGTGAAGCCCGGGAGGGAGGAGGCGGTACCCGCGAGAGCCTCCATTGGACGGAACGAGAGAGAGGGAGAACGGAGAGGCGCCGCCGAGCGACGGGGAGGAAGAGGTCGCGGCGGAAGGCGGCTACTGGCTTTGGTTTAGGATTTTTGTGCGGGTGAGGTGGCTAACCACGAACCGTTGGATCGGATCCCGATGGTTACCATGCTTGTAAAATGAATCTACTAATGAATTTAGTGTTAGATTCATTGTAATATGAAATAAAATTAGGTCTTAGGTTACTGTATTATAGAAAAGAAGACCTATTTATTATATGTGTATGATATATGACATTTAAATCTAATTATTATATACCCTACATAAAACAACAAATATTATTTAAGTTGAGAAAATAAGAAAATATTCATTTCTTTTTCTTGCGACTCCTAGGAGGGAAAAAGGTGGCTATTTAGGTCATCAGTGTTCTCTCTTCCTTCAATGCTAGTATCGTACTCGTGCTATGCAACGTTTAAAATCAAAAAACAATTATATTAGCAATATTTCGCAGGTTGTCTCCTTGTTCTTAGAACTCGCCATAGAATTTCGAATCTTACATGAAATCAAGAAACTTTGTTAGGTGGTGAACCTATTCGACAAACCATTTGAACTCACGACAGTAGTTGTACACCATGATCGACATATAAAAAGCTTTCAAAGATCACAAGTGAGTAAAAATTACGAATGTTTGAAGTTAAGGAGGTTTCTCTCGAATTTCCTAGAATTTTCTGATTTATTTTTCTACTGAAAAAGGCTAGGGTTCATGGTGAACCGAGTGACTCACGCGCGGGCTGCATACTGAAGGGGAATGCGGTGGTTGGATCCAGATCGGATGGCTACACGCATCGGCGATGCTCTAGAGTGTAAAGTAAGAGCGGAAATGGAATCAACACACGAAGGGGATCCTTACCGAACCAAGGACGAAGATCGAGGATGAGCAGAGGTGGCTGGCGGCGAGCAGGAGCTGTGAGGATGGTTCAGAATAAAGGCGACGATGGTGAATCGGTGGTCAAGGATTCGATCGGAGTGGTGGTCGAGGACGGGGAGGGGGCGACAAACCCGACAGATTCGATAGTGCGAACGGATGCTACTGCCGGTGACGAGGGCGGGCGAATAGAGCTCAGCGGACGGCGAAAGAGCAAAAAAGCATGGTGTGGGCTCAGGTCCGCGAGACTAGGGTCGGAATGTATTGCAGGATTCTGCCATGGACTCTAGATTTTATAGGAAGGTGCCGAAGAAGAAAAAGAGGGCAAATATGTAAGGAGATTCTGATGCTTCCAAAAATAATATTGTGTAATGAATACGTTTTTACATTAATTTATTATTTCTTTATAAAATGAATCAGATTTCCATATATATAATCAACGTACCATGTATTAATGATTTTCATATATTAATAATTGTCATATAAAATAGAAGATCCACTTTTATATAAAACAGATGGGGCCAGAGGTAGAGAGAGGAGAGCCATAATGGGTTAGGGCAGGCCAAGAGAGAGAAAAAGGAAGATCAAATGGCTATGATTTATTATATGTGATTGAAGGCCTATGATTTAACAAAGGGTTGGTTAAGTGGACACTCAAACTCGATAATTATATAATACTAGTATTATACCTGTGCTATGCAACGTTGAATAAAAAACAATTATGAAACAAAGGTTGCTTGTAGCTTGCGGGAGCTACGAGTAGGGCTGGATAACGAGCCAGCTCGGCTCGTTAAGCTCGACTCGTTATAGCTCGTTATGTTAACGAGCTAGCTCGGCTCGGCTCGTTAACATAACGAGCAGAAAACCCAGCTCGGTTCGGCTCGGTCCAGCTCGCGAGCTAGCTCGTTTAGCTCACGAGCTAATTATTTAAAAGATGATTAAATAATAAATATTTAAATAATCACATATCAAACATCAAAATATGAAATAAATAGAATACATAAGGTTTCAAAAAATAATCATCCATAGTTCCATCATTATTTCTATGATTCCATCAAATTAATCACACATGTTATTTGTTTCATACTTTTATATGAGAAATTCTATAACTTTTATATGATAAATTCTATATGCCATAATAATAAATTTATAATAACAAGTTAGCAAGTAATAACTTGATATTAACAAATAAATTATAAAATAATGAGTCTCATATTATAAGATAGTGTTTTATTATTGTTTTAATGGGTTGACTTGACTACTTGTGCTGAGTTCGTTAAGCTCGCGAGCAGCTCGCGAGCAGCTCGCGAGCCAGCTCGAACTCGCCCGTTATACTAACGAGCTAAAACAGCAGCTCAGCTCGTTAGAAAAATAGAACGAGCCGAGCTGAGTCGAGCCGAGCTAGTCACGAGCCGAGCGAGTTAACAAGCTACGAGTTTTTTGTCCAGCCCTAGCTACGAGTATAGTCCGAGATGAAGGCGACGATGGTGATTCGATGGTCGGGGATCCAATCGGAGCGACGACCAGGGACGAGAAGGGGATGATGGACCCGATAGCGAGGACGAATGCGACTGCCGACGACGAAGCAAAAACGCACGACGTGGGCTTGGGTTCGCGAATCATGAATATGTTTTATATTTGTTTATTATTTCTATATAAATCTAATAAGGTTTCATAGATTTTCATATATACGATAAGCATTCCATATATTAATGATTTTCATATAAAACAGATCAACTTTGATACATTGATTATTTTCATATATTAATAATTGTCATATCAAACTAAAGATTACCTTTCATATAAAACAAATGGTACCTAACAAAAGAGAAATGAGGGGAGAGCATAATGGGCTAAGTTGGCTTAACAGAGAAAAAAGAAGATTTGATAGCTATGGTTTATTAAATGTGAATGAAAGATTATAATTTAACATACGGATGGTTAGATGGATATTCAAAGTCATCAATTATATAATAATCAATTATATAATAGAATATTTATGGTAGATGATAATTTTTCTGACTCCTTTAAAACATAAAAAACTGGATGCTTCAAAAACATATAAATTTTACCTAACTTCTATGTGATTTTTATAGGAATCAGTTCACATCTCACAAAAATCCTCCAATTTTTCTCCATTACAAAGGAGGCCTCTAAGGTATGATTTACGAGGAAGATGATAGGTGGGGGGAGAAGGATAAATAGAGTATTCAGTATGCTATAAAATCAAATGTAGCAAATTAGCAAGTTTGTCAAACAAGATTATGGCAATTTTACAAAGAAACCTAACTTTAGGGCAAAAGAATTTGTTTGGTTTGTTTGTTTCAGTTTAAAAATATTTTATAAACTGAAATAAGCAGTTCAACTTATAATACAAGCTTATTATAATCTAAATTGTAGATTATAACAATCTGGTACAACCCAACTTTCTATAAACTATTTTATAAATTGAATTTCTACGCCTTAACTTCCATGATTAAAATAACATAAAAAAAGTTTCAAAGTTTCTTATATACCACTAAAAGTTCAAGCGATCCCTTATATATCACCCTCTTTCACTGATATATGATCCCATGATCCACATATCAGTGAGAAAGCAGGTATCATATAAAAGAACATATAGACTTTTAGTAGAATATAAGAAATTCTCTAACATAAAAGTGTAGATATTTGAATAGATGTCTCATTTTCCTAGAAGAAAATTTTGAACAAAATCTGTTTCAGACCTTAATTTTGATGGGACCAGCTGTACTGAATCACATTTTCTAGGCAGGGAACACATGAATCATGAAGAGCTAAGAAACTAGCTGAAACTACTTCAATAACTCAACAGGGAGTTCATCAAGCAACAACAACACAACTACATCTTCATTATTCACTACACTGGTTATACACGATGATCCAAAAGGGTTATGAGGTGGAATTAATTAGTTTGCTTCTTGATTGTCTTCCACCTTGGAATGCAAATGCGTCTTCCCATCATCGCTGCCCTGCAATGACTCATTCATTAAACAGAGTAAAGGGTACAAAAACAAAATATGAATAAGTGATCCATAAAAAATCCAATGATTAAGTTGAGATGATTCTGAGATGAAATAAGATGGCTAACCTTTACACAGACATAAATATAGTGAACGTCAGGTTTTGGGCCAAGAAGACTAACAACTGATAGACCATCACCATCTAAAGGCAATGGCTTTGTCAGTTCCCATGGAGGATCGCAAGTTCTTTCCCATCTATCTGGGATGGCAACAGTGTCCATGAAAAGTGTAAATATAAAGTGTTTTAACACGACAAGAATGAATGACAAGTAAAATAAAACAAACAAGGTCGAGGGCAGATGAATGGAGAGCATGGTTAAGCTAATTTCATGGAAAAGAACTCCACTAACCTATGACATGAAGCTTTATTGTCCAAAGCTGCAAGTCTTTAAGGAGACGCAATCTGTAACTTGGGTCTCCGTAAGTGATCTGCACCATTGTGGGATCCAAAGTTAATGTTCTAGACAGTAGAAAAAAGCAATATGGTTGTCAACTTGACTTGTCATGAGCAAATAAAACAGTTCACTTACCAGAACATAAACTCCCTTATCTTTTAGAATTCTGTAGACAAAAGAAACAAACAGAAGCTGCTATAGTAGTTAATCAGAGGTATCAAAAAACAACTATCGGTGTGTAATTTACCTGTTGACCTCCTCTAGCATCTTAGTTGCATTCTCCTGTGAATTTTGTCCACACTGCAATGCAAGAACACCAATCTAAGAATCAATAAGGAATAATATTTGAGTATCCTGGCAACAATGGACTCACCATAATAGAATCTAGTGTTCCTGCAAACAACAGAAGGGGTTAGAACCCAAAAACATGTTGCATATGCATGTGGAAAATGCTTCTGTAATGCTGGCAAGCACAATATTGGGTATGGTACCTTTGTCAATAACAGCATCAAATGAACAAGACTCAAATTGAGACATGTTCTTTACATCCATCTTCATATCTGCATAATGTAGGAAACAATAACATCATATGAGAAGACACTCAAGGCAAGGCAGTACAAGGAGGCTGAGGGCAAAAGAGTATACATTTAAGTTGAGGTTTGGCATGGTATTTCTTCTTCATTTGTTCAATCACCACTGATGATATATCTATGTTGACAATGTCCTGATAACCATCATCAACCATGTTTTCACCAAAAACTGTTCAGAATTAAATGCAAATTAGATGCAAAAGTAATTTTAACTTAAGCAGTTAAGCGAGAAAAAGGATATTACTTATTAGACATCAGTGTAGTGATATACATCTGTAGTGAAAAAAGTGTTTAGCGCTATAACCTGAAGTCTAAAGTACTACAAATTATTCTCATTTGAGGTTATGGTTGAAAAGTGAAAAACTATCTCAGTACCCAACTACCAACAATACACCATTAACTTAAGATGAAGAACTTGGTGGGATGGGTCATTTGATCAAGATGTTAAAGTTCATAGATGGCATTCCTTTCACTTTTAGTTTGTTATCTCCACTTTTGAACCATTACCAACTGATCAAGATAATAGTACGGCTTGCTTAAAAAGGAATTTAGTACAAGAATTCCCACATTGATAGTAATGAAGGACCGTGAAATCAAGTTGTTATCTTTCTTGGGCACTTTACAGTACAAGGTGGACTTATATTCCTACAAGGCGGCTTTCTGTACCGTGACAGTGACAGTGCCATGGTGACAAAGGGCAGGATCCCATAATGCACCACATTTCGCACAAGACAACATTGTCTTAGCCAGATAGGTGATCATTTCAGTCCTGCAGGTGGTCGGCCAATTAAACTGGCAGGCCACGTCAGTCGTAACCAGTTGCACGATGAAGAACAAGCATGCCAAGATGCCCCTAATTCTGAAGCTTTGATTATATTGCACTTATTCAAGCATTATAATCAAAGACTTCGTTTTTAACAGTAGCATTGCACTCATCCTTCATAATAGTCCCAGGATCCATAGAAAAAAATGATTTTTTTTCTCTTCCGCCCGTAGTTGAGCTGTGTAATTGTGTTTGCTCTTTTACCATCCGTGTTCGACAAATGGGCAAAAGATCAAATGCCAACAAGGCAACAACTTGTGTGTGGCATGAGAGCAAATCTCCCAAGAAAAAAGGGTTAATAGCTTCTGTGCCACCGTTATTTCCTGAAACGCCAAAAATACCATTACTATTCGTCTATTAGCCTACATGCCATTACAATTCTCTGATCGATTCCCATATGCCATTAGGCCCACCTGCAGGGTGTCTGATTTTTCGTTTTGCCCAAACTACCCTTCTTCTTCCCTCAGCCGGCGGCCCAGCAGCCCCCTCCTCCGAAGCCCCGCCGGCTCCGCCCACGCTCCGTCCCTGCAGCCCCTCACGCGCGCCGTCGTCCTTGAAACCCCGTCGTCCCTGCCCCCGTCCCTAGCTGGCAAGATTTTAGTTTAAACAGTTTGATTTATAGTTTTCCGGGGGAGAGATCACCGGCGATTCGCGATGGTCCCGTGGCGCCGCCGCCGCACCTCATCCAGAGGGTCCGCGCGGCCTTCCGCCGAAAGAAACGCGAAGGTCTCCCCGGACGCCTCGGCGGACCTGTCGCCGTTGGCGGGGGAGGAGGCCGGCGAGGAGAGGTGGTCGGCGTTGGTGCCTGATCTCCTCGCGGATATTCTGCGGCGCGTGGAATCTAGCTCCGAGAGGTGGCCGTCCCGTCGCGATGTGGTGGCATGTGCCGGCGTCTGCCACCAGTGGCGCGACGTCGTCGTCGCCATCATGCGGCCGCCGCTCGAGTCTGGGAGGATCACTTTTCCCTCATCGCTGAAGCAGGTGGGGAGCGATCAAAACACTAATCTGTATTTTTCTGTTGTCTCGGTGAATTCGGTGATGGGTGGATGCAATGGCTAGTTACTACTTTGGATTTGTGAACTCGGTTAGCCAAATCCATGCTTCGGCATTGGCTCATCCCAACCAATGGAGGTTTAGTTGTCTTACATATGTGAATGATTTCTGAACTCCACGATAAATGGATTGGCCCGATGCAACCCACTCGCATCCTACATGGCTACTCACAGGGGATAGCTGAAGAAGAAGGGCAGTTTGGGCAAAACGAAAAATCAGACACCCTGCAGGTGGGCCTAATGGCATATGGGAATTGATCGGGGAATTGTAATGGCATGTAGGCTAATAGACGAATAGTAATGGTATTTTTGGCGTTTCAGGAAATAACGGTGGCACAGAAGCTATTAACCCAAGAAAAAATGGCCGGCTACTTTGCACTCAGCTCTGATCCAATCAAAGTCTTAACAGGAATCCCAACCCACGTCGAAATTACACGAATCGGCGCCTGATTTCTCCCAACCAGCAAGCTGCGAAAGGAACAAGATGCCAAGAGCCCTCTCCTACGCGGGGGTTGAGTGTACTGACCAGAGTTGCCGCAGCCGACGAGAAGGAGGCGATGGTGCGGGCGGATGTAGAGGCCGAGCAGCGGCGCCAGGGCGGGGTACTTCTGGTACCAGTCGAACGGGCCGGCCTCCTTGCGGTAGCGCTCGTCCCAGTACCACGCTTCCCCGTACGCCTGCGCCGCCGTCCCTCCTGCTCCCCCTCCCGTCATCCTGCCGCCTCGGATCTGGTCGCCCCCCTCTCCGGAAATGGCCACTGCTTATTTGTAGAGACACCCCCGGATCGGCGGCGGTGGCGGTGACGGTGGCGACTCGCGAGCCCCTGCCCCTGGCCTGGTGCCGATGCGACACGAGGGCCGAAGACGGAGGAAGCGGCTCGATTTCGTCGCCGGAGGGGTGGTGGTCTGGTTGATAAGGATCGTCGCGGGCAGCCTGAGATGGGCTAGAGCCCTGCGAGCTTTCAGCCCAGCTGAGATGGGCCACCATGTCCTATCGCTTGTTCCGGTTGCTCTCCTTGTCACGGGCTCACGGCGTCCTCGCGTCGCCGCGGCGGCATCCCTTTGCCGTCGCTTCCGGCGGAAGCGACCTGGCGTGGCGTGGCGTGGATTGGACGAAAATGGATACCATCGCCGGTACGTTTTGCCTCCGACTCCGGCCGGCGACGTGCGGCGCCGGCAATTACGCGTCTAGTAACGGATGATTTGTACTTGCTGAAAAGCGAGCACGCAAAATTGGCAAAATTCCTAATAAGCTACCTGACGCCATGGACGACACTCCAAATCCGATTAAGGAGGTGCTTGGTTCTCCTCCCACTCGGAAATTGTATTCAGTAAAGTTTGAGCTTATAATCTAATCTTAAACAATTTGGTAGAGTTTTCTTTCGATTTTTTTGCAGTTTTAATCTTTGGGAGAATTGTTTGTTTGTACGAAATTCGTTGTCATATTCCTTAAAGCCACAAAAATTTGACGTAACGTTTACAATTTTTCGACAAAGTTTACTGATTTATTTTGTTCTTTTGTCATTTTCTTATTTATACTCACCGAGCTCTTTACATAAGAAGGGATGACATGCACAAAGATAGTTGTTCATATAAGAAGGGATGACAATTCGTTTTTCTATGACAGAGATTGGAGGAGTTTCAAAAGGTTTGTTCCAGAATGGTTTGATGAATTTAGAGGTTGGCTTGAATATAGTGAGTCCAAAGACAAAGCATATTGCTTTTATTGTTTCTTGTTTAGAGAAAAGAAGGATGGAGGATATGAAGCATTTGTTAAAAATGGTTGGAATGACTATCATAGAAAGGAAAGACTACAAAATCATGTTGGTAATGTCGGTGGCTCACACTATCTCGCAATGAAGAAATGTGATGATCTCTTACAAACAAAACAACACATTGATGTTGCTTTTCGTGATGTTAGTGAATCTGCTAAGAAGGACTATTATACTCGTTTGAATGAGTCTATTGATGTTGCTAGAATATTGGTGAAGCAAGGATTGCCGTTTCGGGGTCACGATGAGTCGAAGAAGTCCTTAAATAAAGGGAACTTCAGAGAATTTCGTAATTTTGTAGAGGAGAAAAATCCGACATTAAGAAAGGCGGTAGATAAAAAGAAATCGGACAACAGCCTTTTGATTGCTCCTGAAATACATAAGGATATTGTGCATTGTTTTGCAAAGGAAGTGCTACACTCTATTCTAGAAGAAATTGGGGATGATGTTTTTTGCTCACCAACTCCAATTAGTCCTTGTGGCCATTGCGAGGAAGTATAAAGGGGTTAGTGAATTTTTTTACTATGATCTCTATCTTATTGAATGTCGTAGGTGGATCATCTAAGAGAAGGGACATGATTAGAGATATTAATCTTCAAGAAATGAGTAAAGCATTAGGTCGTGGGCAACTTCAAACTGGGACAGGGTTGAATCAAGAGCAAAGTCTTCAAAGACCTGGAGATACTCGTTGGAGTTCCCATTATAAATCTCTCAAAAGTTTGATTGACATGTTTCCTACAATAGTCAAGGTACTAGAAATTGTGGAAAAAGATAAAAAAGATTGGAAGATTAGAGATCAAGCATCAAATCTTTTACAATACTTTCAATCTTTTGACTCTATCTTCTATTTGCATCTCATGTTGACTATATTAGGAATCACAAATACCTTGTCATTAGCATTGCAACGGAAGGATCAAGACACAGTGAATGCTATTAAATGTGTGAAAGCAACTAAATGCCAATTGGATGAACTTAGAAGAGAAAAGTGGATGATGCTATTAGACGATGTCCATGGATTTTGTGACAAAAATGATATTTGCAAATTGGAAATGGAAGACGAATATATTGATCCAAAGAAGCGGAGGCATAAATCTGGAATTACGAACAAGCATTATTATCAGGTAGATTGTTTTAATGATGTTATTGATTGGCTACTTCAAGAGCTTGATAGCCGCTTCAATGAGACAAGCTCTCAATTGCTTGTTTTCTCAGCAGCTTTTAGTCCAAGAGACTCATTCCATGATTTTAGTATAGAAAATTTGATGAGCCTTGCGAAGCTTTATCCACATGATTTTGATTCTGGGAATTTGAGGGATCTTAACCACGAACTTGGCCTCTACATTTATGATGTGAGAGATGATGAAAGGTTCTCCGACCTATAAACTGTTGCCGAGCTTTCTCAAAGAATGGTGAAGACTAGAAAACATGAACGTTATCCAATGGTTTACCGACTTTTGAAGCTTGTGCTAGTGCTACCTGTTGCTACTGCTACAGTTGAGAGGTGTTTCTCAGCCATGAAAATTGTGAAAACAGAATTGCGCAATCGCATTGGTGATATATATATGAGCAATAGCCTTATTTGCTATGTGGAGAAAGAAGAGTTGTTGAAAGTCACCAATGAGGCTATGGTTCGTCGCTTCATGAAAATGCAAGGTCGTAGATTTGATGACTAATGTTAAAGGTAATGTATTGTGTTTTTTCGTTGGTTCATTTTTTCTCTTAAAATATTGTTTATAAAATTCTTCGGTTTGGTAATTATAGTTTAGCCCTTCTTTATTCCTGCACCCCCTCCATTTTGTTCTAGCTTCGCCACTGCGTAGAACACACCGATGGTTCTCAAGAATTCTGTTGAAATGACCTCGATCAACAAACTTTTAAAGTTCTATTCACACCTCTACCTATGAAATTTATTTCGCTAATGTTTTTACAAAATGTTTTTATATTGTATTTTATAGAGGCAATGCCTACTGATAATAAGATATAGTTTATCGATGGAGTGCCCAACGGGCGCCTCTAATTAGTTATTACACTTTCGTTGATATTTTTATATTTAGGTGCTAAGCAGTTGCCGGTAAATTCAAACTATTTTGCAATGACACTTCAAATTAAATCAAATCTTCACATGTATTTTGTCTCCTTTTCACGGACAATAGTCGAGCCGTAGATTATAAAAAAATAAATCTTAAAAAAAACTACGGTGAGCTACAATCGTACGGAAAATACGAAATCGATTGGTAAAACGACATCATAAGAAACAAACCACTACATCAATAATGAATGGCATATTGAGTTATTATTATTCAAATTTGAGCTGGAGATCTATAAAATCTAGAGTGCAAGCAACTTTTTTTACATAAGAATTTTGATGCATTTCGAAAATCTGGAATGACGGTAAGCTGTTTGATTTGACTTTTATAACTTTTATAACAACAAAGTTAGTTGAAAAGGTTAAATAAAAAACACACCATAAAAGTTGGTAGTCACAGTCTAATTTCAGCTTAATTTAATCCCACTTGTGCTCTTATCAATCAATCTTTCTCTTTTGCGTAGAATTGTAGGTGCCACTAATTAAACTTAGCTTGGCCAGAGAGTCAAAAGAGACGACCAATATCAGCAGAGGCGACCCTGTGGATGCGATGGAGCTAGAGAAAAATTGAGGGTTTGTATCGCTTCAAGTGATACACTATATTAAACTTATGAAAGTACACAAAGAGTAAAAATTTGTTAATAATAAATAAAAAAAATTGGACCAAATCTTTGGACCGGATTTCTAAGAACCATCTTACATCACCGTAGCTCCGCCACTGGGATGAAGTGTACAAAGTTAGAATTCTCAGCTGTGATCGAAATTTTTGAAGCTTTTTAAACATGATGAGAATTGAAGTCGACATGCATGTAAAGGTCATGTTTTTATGTGAGGAATATTTGATCAAATAAGTTAAATATTTAAAAAGAAAATTTAATATGAAAGTTAATAAACAATTTAAAAATAAAAATCTTAATAACTTTGTATAGAAATATTTTATAAAAAACATCCATTTAGACGTTTGAAATTTATGCCACATTATAAATGAAAGATTTGATCGTATACAGTCATACGCGATCTTTTGCATGTGAGACGTGACAAATCCTCGATTTTTTCGTTATAAACCGGTTCTATATGTTGTATGGTAGTACTACTATGTCATCTCATTCGTCACGCGGGCTCATGTTCACGCGGCGCGCAAGAACGCCCCCCCGCCCCGCCCGGCCCCGCGGCGCGCGCGCGAGCTAAGGAAAGAGCGGGCGCGGCGCGGCGTGGCCGGCGGCAGGGCCAGATCCTCGCGCGCGCGCGTATAAATTAAGCCCTTCCGCAGCTAGCTGCTGCTAAAGAAAGGAGAGGGGACGACGACGACGCGAGGAGGGACGGAGGAGAGGAGAGGAGCCACCTGCCAAGCAATCG
Organism: Zizania palustris; assembly: GCA_019279435.1. Taxonomy (NCBI): domain Eukaryota; kingdom Viridiplantae; phylum Streptophyta; class Magnoliopsida; order Poales; family Poaceae; genus Zizania; species Zizania palustris. The sequence goes on from JAAALK010000082.1 coordinate 62,935,798, forward strand.
TTCGCCCAGCGTCCGCGTCCTCCGATCCTCCCACGGGCCCGGCAGCGGAGGCGAATTCGAAGGCGGGGGCGGGAACGCCGGCCGCCGGCGGCCACGTCAGGATTCGCGCCGGCGCGCCGATCCCATAATCCCATGGTACGTACGTGCGAGCATGCTCCGCGCCTCTTGATTCTTCAACGGTTTGGTACCACGCACGCACGCACGTCCCGCGGCCGCCGGCGCCGGCGCCGGCGTTGCCGCGGCAGCGTGCGTGCGCACCGCGGCTTTCACGTACGGGGTTCGATCGAGGCGGCCAGGCGGTGCGAGCTAGGTCGAGGAGAGTGCCCGTGTCATCGTCACGGTTGATGCTTTCTCCGGCGGCGGCGGCGGCGACGTCGACACGCAGTTGCAGATGCCCCACTAGCTCCGATCCCTCCATCTTTCCTCCTCTCCCATTTCACATCCCCACAGCTCTGACCTCATTCTCGCCATCCATGCATTCGATTCGAATGCTGTTAGTTGCTGCAAGCTTTCCGTTTCTTCCCGTCAAGCAAGGCCGTACCAAACATGGCTTACATGATTCCATTTCCATGGTTGGAACCTGCAGAAATCCGAACGTACGGATCGATCGTGCATCAATCCAGTTTCGAGAAGAAAGAGAAAAAAAACTCTGCTTTTTCTCTAAGGGCTGGTTTGGGAGCCCACAATTCCTGCCCATTCTTTGAGGATCTGTCGGGATTTTGGGGATGAATCGGGATTTTGAATCCCCAGAAAATGAGCTGAGATTGTGAGCTACCAAACATGTCCTAAAAGAAACCAAACCACATCGTATATTCCTATACATACATGTCGTTAGAGTAACACTGCGTGAACTGCGTCACCAGTGGGAAATTCTGGAACTCATAACTCACTCAAAAAATATGTGACTTCCTATGAGATGTGATAAGATTCCTATGAGATAAGATAAGACGGTAAATTGACTTGCATGCGTCTACTAGCACGAAAAAACCGATTTTTTATATTTTATTCTCCCTATCCTATAATATAATAATTATTATATTTTATAATACAACGAATCTAGACAGTGACACTATTTAGATTCATTTTATTATTATCGTTAAATATATTACGAATATATATATTAACAAGCTGTACATAAAAACATATTGTTTAATGCAACTATCTGTATGTCTATTAAAATGTCACGCTATGGACAACTATGATGTTAAAATATATACTCGCATGTCTATATCATAAATTCATAATGCACAAGTAGCGTGTTGTGGAATTTCTCCTAAGCCTAGTCCGTTTATTTCAGTTTCTAGTAGCTAGATATTCTCAGTAACTAACTAGTCTGAGTAGCTGATGTTTTTCACGTTCTGGATTCTAGTTCATTTACAGATTTCGTAGTTACTGATTCGCACAATCTGAATTCAGAATTTGAACCATTTGTTTCCGTATCAGATTCTATAAGTAGCTGCAGTTGTCAGAACTAAAAACTCAAACAAACATGTCATAATTAGCGGCCAACTCCACGAGCCAAAATCGAGTCACTTGTGCGTCAATTCCTCGCCAAATTGGCCGGCCATAACACGCTGACCACTTCTCGAGCTTTCTCGCTAAATTGGCCGGCCATGACACCTAACCAAGAAAGATTCGTTCCTCTCTTCTTTTCTAAAGAGAAGCATCAAGCATGGATCGATCATAGACGGTCACGGTACTGCCGGGAAAAAACAATAAAATTCAGATCGACGTGTTGTCTCCACCTGCTGCTCCTACTCTACTCGTAGTATTCTTTCTACGCCATGTCGACGGTGGAATGATTCGATCTTTGGTCAGAGCTAACCTCCGAATCGATCTCCCCTGTTCTTTATTTCGTTCTCTGCGTTGCCGTTTGGGCAGATTTATTTCACACGCGGTGCCTGTTCGTTCTTGTGTTTGTTAGCTCCACTAGCATGTTATTTTTTTCACGACTGGTTTTGAAAATGAATTTGTAGTTCTGCTGTTTTTTTTTCCTTCTGCGTGTCGGCTTTTTTGTTTGCTCTGTCTGCTTCGACCAATCTGAATCTCTCCACCGTGTCAGCGTCTCAAACTCGGCAAATCTAAGAGATGAACAATTTCACTTTTACCGGTAAAAACTGCAACCAAAGTATGCAACTGAAGGGGTGAACCTGTGAGCACGCGCACACATTATTATTATGTATCTGCGGCTAAGATCACCGTCTGATTTGAACCGATGGATACGATGCAGGTTGAGTCGGGGAGGAGCGAGGAGGCCGCCGCCGACGCCGCCGCCGCAGCCACGGCGGTGCTCACCGCGCCGCTGTCCCTGGAAGGTGGCCTCGCGGCGGAGCTACGGCCGGCGAACCTGCTGCAGCGGGTGCTCAGCCTGTTCCGGAACGTCCGGCCTGGCTCCGACCTCTCACACTTTCAGGTAAACCACTCACTGATCCTAGCTCAGTGTCTGTGACTGTGAGCTTAATGATCCACCATTGTTGATTCCAGCTGCCAGTGCTAGCTACTCATCAGTACTCACTCCTGAATTAGGCTCCTCTCGTTTGGAGTGTATTTGCTTATTTTTATAACTAAAATTTGCTTATTTAGTAAGGACTAGAGTTTACTCTATTTGTTTGGATTTAGAGACTAAACTACTATACAATGATCACATTATTTTTAATCATTGTTACTCTTAATTTTTTTATCCTCTTAAACAACTATGAATGAGGGTAGATAGTACTTTAGGGACTAAAATTTAATCCCCATAAGTAAGATTGTTTAGAACTTTAGAGACTAAATTAAATGGGACTAAACTTTAGTCCTTGTTGTAGCAATTACTTTACCTACAAACAGGTTTATATAATGTGAATACCTAGAAGTGTCAACCTCTAGGGACTCACATGGAGATAGTTTTTATACTGGTTTAGGTCTACTTGAAAGATAATAACCTTATGTCCAGTTCATAGTGATTTTGGTATTATGTAAACTCCCTTCTCTTACAGGGATAGAATCCTACTTTTATAAGCAAATATAAAAGAAAAAATCTACTTTACCCTATAGTTCCGGAGCTCTGACTCCAAGGCTTCGTAGGGGTAAAAAGATACAATTTATACAAATACATGTGCAAATACCAAGGGGTGGGGCCCCTGTTTTAGGTCTTCACACCAGTGTGATATTGAGATATTTTACATGCACCGGAGTGTTGACCGAAGACTTCTACCCAAAAGGGACCTCAAAGGGGGTCTCATAGATGGCCTTGGCTCCCAGCCTTAGGATTTCTTGAAATAGTCTTCTATATTCTTTCTTCGTCCGGGACGAAGGGATTTTGAGATTGCTATTAGGTTTCTTTACTCCAGATGACATGGCTTCGCATCTTCAGACGATCTCGACCTTCCGGAGACCTTAAAGATATTGTCATGTCATCCCGTTAAGATACAAGATATTTCCCCAACAATCCCTAAAAATTGAGACCAATCTAAACATGTCCTTAATCTTGATCCTAACACCGTGCGAATCCATGTGAGTCTCCGATCTCGATAGACACCAAGTGGGATTACTAGTCTACGTACTCCAAGTCAGGAGCATTAATCACCCTGAAATCAGCACGATTTTTGGGAGTGACCACTGACCCAGCTATAGCCAGTGGTCCACTATGTCCTAACAAACAACTTTTATTATAACCTGTAATTCAAATTCATATTAAAATCAAAATTTTTCATCGTTTTACTCTACAAACTTTTAAATACACATATTACTTTTGTAAAAATTACTTACTATCAACCCGTATACCAAACTTAATCCTTCACACTTCATTTTTAAGACACTGTAGTTCTTCACTGTCAAAATTACGACGAATCACGAATGCCTTCATCTCTTGACTGAATATTGTTCAGCTGCCTGCAACGTTCAACCTGCCGAAATCGCAGCTTCAGTTGTACGGGGAAGGAGTCTACTGCATCGGAGAAGATCACCTGACAAGGTGTGCCAATGGAAAGGACAGCCTCGAGCGGCTCACGGCGGTCGTCGGCTGGAGCATCTCGACGACGAGGCCTCCGATCTTCGGCTTCGCGCCATACAACCCCGTCCTCGGAGAGACGCACCATGTCTCCAGCGGATCACTCCATGTTCTTCTTGAGCAGGTGTGTCTATGGCAGCATAAGATCATCAGCTCTGTAAAAAAAACAGCCAATTTGACAAACGATTTACAAAAAAATTGGAATCTTTTCAGGTGTCACATCGTCCACCAGTGTCTGCTCTACATGCCACTAACGATAGCGGTGATGTCGAGCTTGTCTGGTGCCAAAACCCAATCCCAAAATTTCATGGTACACCAGGATAAACAAATCAATAAATCATTCCCCAAAGTTTCAGCACAACGAGATCTCATCAAGTTTGCATCTAAAACTGTACTCCATTTCTGAAGGTACAAGCGTAGAAGCAACCGTGAAAGGCAAGAGGCACGTCAAGCTTCTGAAATTCAGTGAGAATTACGAGATAGACTGTCCAAACTTGCTGATAAGGTTCCTGCCTTCTCCATCTGTGGAGTGGTCTGGGACCGTCAGGATCGTCTGCAAGGACTCCGGGCTAGAAGCAGAAGTGTGCTACTACAGAAGCCACACTTTCCTGGGGTTGGGAGGTGATCCAAGATGCGTGAAGGGGAAAATATTCCATTCAAGATCACAAGAAACAATCTGTGAGATCCATGGACATTGGGATAGGACTGTCTCGGTGAAAGATGCGCAAACCGGGAACGTTTCTGTGTTGTACGACGCGAGAAGCGCCATTGCCGACCTCAAGACGCCTGTGGTTAGAAACCAAGAGGTACTACAGTTTTCTCACATCGTCACTGACAATTGCTACACTTCCATATATGCCCCCGAGAACTCTGAACTTTGTGCAGTTTGTATGTTGCTGTCACTTGTAAGTTCAGTTGACCGCATGTAGAAAAAATCCAGACTGTGCATGCAGTTTGAGACTCTCAGTTCATCTCTGAATTTACGGTGTTCGTGTGGCATGCAGGGCTTGTCGCCGTCAGAATCTGCGGTGGTTTGGAGCGAGGTGAGCGAGGCTATCCTGACGAAAGACTGGGAGAGATCTCGTCAGGAGAAGAGAAGAGTGGAGGACACAGCTAGGAGGCTTGACAAGGAGAGGAACGACAAGGGAGAGGTCTGGATTCCCAAGCACTTCTCCTTGTCTCAAGACAAAAACGGCAACTGGGAATGCTGGCCGTTGGAGAAATCTGTGCCTCCAGCTCCTATAATTGTCCCTTCATGACTATGGCCCTGATCTAGGAGATTCACTTGTAACTAATCTTAGAATTTGCGACTCTCCAAATGGTTAAAGATTCTTGCTTCATATCGTGAAATCCAATAGCCGTAAAATCTGGAGGTGAAGAACCCCGCTTTCTTAAAATTCTCGTCGGCTAGATACTTACAAACTGATTTTCAGAATTAAGACATACCATGATTTGAGAATTTCAGTGCCAACAAAGGATGGGTAAAATAGTTGGACTTGATCTTTATACGCCTCAAGATGTGGATAGAATCACAATTCACAAGGATTTCCCTAACCACTAGCTGGATAATTGCTTCAATGAAAACTACCACAAAAGAAAAAAGAGACAACAATAGCTCAAATAGATTGCTTTGACATGACCATGAACCAATTAATTCATTTACTTAATACTCAGCTATTGTAACAAGGCCGAAGGCAGGATTGCAGGAATGCTTACTTCACTCAGTCGAATTTCAACCCCGTTCTCTTGCCACCATCCATCTTTCCCTGCAAAACATCCATTAAAAGGAAATTTTGAAGATTTTACACTGAAAACAAATACAAGTAGCTATTTGATTATTTCACAATTGTAGAAATGACATTTAGAACTATAACAGTAGACCAAGATAGCAAATAATCAAAACCACTTATTTTTTAGTGTCAAATCATGTAATCTCCCCCCATTGAAACGCCCAATTCATCTCAACACAGCATCAATCAAACAACTATCCCAGCATTTCCCAAGAAAGAAGAAACGGCTGGATCCGGAACCCGAAGCAGCGTACAGAGGAGCGGGAGGTAGTAGCCGACCTCGATGAGCCCTCGAGGTGTGTGCTTGCCGTCGCGCGGCGAGCGGCTGTCGTCTCGACGGCCATGGCCCGGTAGAAGGGCCTGTCGCGGGCGGCAGACGAACAGCGCCAGCTTGATCCGGACCACCACCCCCCCGCCCCAACTCCTCCGCCGGCCGAACACGCGCTCCGTCTCCGCTCACTGGGGGCCTCGGGCTCGCTGAGAAGTGAGAAGGCGAGGAGGGTTAGAGAACAAGGAGAACGACCGGACCGGACCGGACCGGCACGGCGGCACATCTCATATGGGCCGGAAGGCCTGGAACTATACTTTGACCAGCGTGCGGCTCATCAACGAGCAAACCCGCGGCTTTCTCCTCCTCTCCGGCGAGGCGGCGACTCTCCCCTTCCCCGGAGTTGATAATTAAATATTAGATATTAAATATTAATTTATTTTTATAAATTTGGTACCGACACAATCCTTTAGAAGCATTTGATAATTATCAAGTAAATGCAAGAGTTTTTTTTAAAAAAATAACTACCTTATCCACAATGGTTTTTCCTCAAGAAAGTTCAACCGATTTCAAATTTACCACCTACTGTTTCATTGACATGTGGAATCCGCGTATCAGTTAGTAATATATATAAATTTGGGAGAATTTTAAGTGGCATATCAGGTATAATGGAAAAAATTACACCGGACCGGCGATTAAACCGAGAAAAATCGAAACCAGACAGTAAACCGATTCGATTTTGTTAAAAGACCGTTCAAGCAATTGAACCGGAAAAAACAGAACAAACCGGAAAAACCAGGGAAAGAATTATTTGAGAGGGTTTAAATGTCCATAATTTTTATTATTTTGTATTATTTTTATATTAAAATAATGCAAAATATATATCATGTTAATAAATAAAAAACCAATGGTCTGACCGATGAAGCGGTGAACCGATAACTTGATTGGTTCGATCATCGATTTTTTTCCACTATGATATCATGAATAATCTATTTTTCCTCCTCCCACTATAATGACCTGAAAGCAAAAAAACAACAGTACTACACTAAGATTTTTTTTATTTAGACAATCTCCAACCTTAAAATACAAGCTCACTGTTGAAACGCTAAAGCCATATGTCACATGATTAAAACAGTCTTAGTCTTATAAGAGAAACAACAATTCTACTAGAATCCGCAAACAGTCACCACATTTCTACAAGAACTAGCATCTCTAAGAAAGCTCTTATATAGATTATTAAATTTAAAATTTAAGATTTTGATGAAAAATTAGACTTCAACAACATATCTAAATAAATCCCTATCATATACTATTCCTTAAATTTCTTGCTATCTATCCTAAATTTAGAATTAACTTCTTCTTCTTCATTTAAAAATAGGAATTCTAAGTTATAAGGAGACTATTGTGCATCAAATTAGTTTTTAAGGAAATAACAAAAGTAGGACGATTTCTATATCAAATTTTAGGGAATAAAATTTAAGACATCTCTTGGAGATCTATAAGCTACTATCACTCGTTTCGTTAAAACATAATGACGAGAGCAAAACTGTATCACATAGCCATTCATTCATTTTATAAATCTAAAAATGTAGGAATAGGAAAAAACATAGCATTATGATATAAAATGTACGTAGAAATATAGAGGACTTGAAAACGTAGAAAATATTTAGAGATGTTGTATTTGGAACAAAAAATTAACTAAAAGCGGGGTTTTCTAAACATTAATATTAAAATAGAATAAAGCTACTTGTGTTTTTACACTTAAAGTTTTGAACATTGATTTGCTTTGGACTTAACAAAAGAAAGAAAAAAGAGGTGAGAATGGATGTTCAAACTCCTATGTTTTTCTTATGAAATGTAAGAAAAAAGAAAATTTTCTTTATTTTTCTATCCACTAATACTCCATTCAAAATGAGTGGATAGTATCAATTTCAGAATTTCTATGGAAATTTGAATCCTATATCTTTATGATAAAAATCCTTAAAACCAAGAAGCCCTAAGATAGATCTAAATAACTTTATTATTATTTTTATTTATTATGCTATAAGGAGATAGATTATTTACTTATAATAGTATTATTTAATAAGGACAATTATAAATTAAAATAAAAGATAACAAATATGTAAAAGTTGTAAAACAACTTAGATACTAAATTAAGAAGAGTATATATATATATATGTATATATATGGAGAAATATCATGTGCAATCATTCATTTAGTGCAAGCGTGCAATCAAGCGATCTGATGCATCCAATCAAGCGATCCAACGGTTACATATGAAAAGGGTTAAAAGTAAAAAAGTACTAGGTTTCAGCCATTTTCATATGTAACCGTTGGATCGTTTGATTGGATGCACCAGATTGTTTGATTGCACGCTTGCACCAAATGAGTGATTGCACAAGATATTTCCCATATATATATATATATATATATATTAGGATATTAGTTAGTTGGGCTAGTAGTAACAGACCACTTACTGATGATATCCATTTAATTTGGCATTATAAACTTTTCTTTTGTAACAACTATACTATAATACGCATCAAATTGCAATTGTATACACTTTATAGTACAGCATATGCAGGACCAGTATTCATGCACGTGACAGTGGTCAGTCACGTACGTTGCTTTCCCATTGCATCGTGTACGGAACTCGATTAAAACTCGATTGGTGCAGCCTGCACCACGATTGTTTACATGCATGCATGTGACGACGTCAACGCTCTCGTCTTGCTAATTTATTGGTACTTCTTAGAGTATCTATAAGTCCGATTTGTTTAAGCTTTAGCTTCAAGATTTCTAAAAAACTGGTTTTTGGCTTTTGCAATTTAGAAAGGTGTTTTTCTGAAAGCTAGTTTTTAAAAAGCTAATACTATTTAACAACCTAACTTTTAGAATTGTGAGATGAAGTGACTATTCTGTAGAGTCCACATAATGTGGGGCACGACTGCGCCGGGCGGTGGCGACGCTGGAAGGGGCGACAGGGCCGGGCGATGGCGACGCCGAGCAGGGCTGTGAGGAAGGACGGGGCGGCGGGGCGACGCCGGGGGACGACGAGGAAAGACGAGGTGACGCCGGATGACCGAAGGAGAGGGAGACAACACAGATGGAGATAAAAAGCTGCGGAAAGATCACATTTCATTGTTCTAGGTTTTTCATGTAATCATAGCTTCCGTGGCTTTTGTCTTTCAAAAAGCTTAGCCTAGAAGCTGTTTATTTGTTTGTTTAAACTTTCGACTTTTCAGGGAGAAAAACTACTAGAAAGCCCAAACAAACGAAGCATAAGAAATCGCTTCAATTTTATTTCCTAAATTTTATATAAAGATCATCCCTTTGTTATTTTGCTAAAATCAATTAATCTACAATAGTTTATGTGTAATATTGATCTTTATTTTTTAAATCATGTAAGCACAATTTATAATCTGTAATAATTTTGTGTGAAACCGTGATATCTTTAAATAGGATAATTTAACTATTTGCCACTCTTAACATGTGTCAATTAATGGACCACATGTCAGTGACTCAGGTGACCCCACATGTCAGTGACTCAGAGTGGCAAATTTGTTGCCACTCACATGTTAAGAGTGGCAAATAATTAAATCCTCCCTTTAAATAGGAGTGTAGGTGTGTCGATGAGCCTATGAAAACGTATAGGGAAAAAACAACGCACGCAAGAGAACAAAATAGGAATCGATCAAATCAATTCTATATTTTAGAGAGCCGAGTGATGATTTAATTAGGAAATGGATTATAAAAAGATTTATTTAGAGAGGCTATTAGAGATTTACTTTTTACTAAAATACATAAATTCAAATTTAGATAACCTAATCTCTTGGAGATGTTATTATATTACTTTCACCGTCTAAAGCTACAGTACATGCGATTTCTACGTTGTTTAGTATGTATTATCCGTCTCATAATATTGTAATTTAAAATCGAATATTACGATGAATCTAGAAAGTATATATTAAGTATCTTTTTGGTTTTCTAGTCCAAAAATTTAGTCATGTCACATCGGATGTTTAGATATTATTTTAGAGTATTAAATATAGACTATTTATAAAACTTATTTATAATTGGTGGATTATTCACGAGACGAATCTAATGAGCTTAATTACGCCACGATTTGACAATGTGATACTACAATAAACATTTACTAATCATAGATTAATTATGCTTAATAAATTTGGCTCACAAATAATCTTACGATTCTGCAATTATTTTTATAATTAGTTCACATTTAATTCTTCAAATTGATGTCCAAACATTCGATGTGATACATACTAAACTTTAGTCCATGAAACCAAACATTCCCTAATAATGAGAATGAAAAAATTATGATGTCGATAGTTAAATAAGGGATGGTGGTTGAGTTAAGTTAGAAATAGAAAAAAATGAGGTGTGGTTCATAGAACAATTACTCTAAAAGTGACCTTTCAACGAGTGATAGTTGAAGATGGGAAAATAAATAAATAAGCGTGTGGGTTCATCACTTCGATCATCCAACAAGCGATAATTTAGAAGTGGCCTTATTAAATGAGAAATGAGTGGTTGTTAAATAAGATATGATAATGATTGAGGTGAGGTTTCACTAACCAAGTTAGATTATTTATGATTATATGATAAAATTTATTTTCAAAAAAATATCAAAATTTTGTAAAGACACGAGCAAAACAAGATCGATAAAAATAAAAACTTACCTATCCCATTAGTCCATAGACATTTTTTTGTTTTTTGTTTTTTTCCACAAAAATAACATTCTAAATTTGTAATAATATATCATTTAATTCAACCAAAAAACAAAAAAGATCATACCAAATATTTTATCATTATATCAAAAATTTTATCTACATTCCTAAATATTTCCCCATATATTTATATATTTTTCTATATTTTCTATGATTTTTCCTATTTTATGATTTTTTTAAAATAAGTGATGGTTCATGGACCAAGCATCACTCTAAAAGGTTTATATTTTATTACACATTTCAAATGATAATAGTGCTTATATTTTGAACGGATGTAGATTTGGTAAATAAATGAGATGTCTTTCTACTCTCGCGGTGATCGACGACCATGTATCCTGCAAAATGATTTGATCTGAAAATAAGTGATGAGTTGATCTGTTCAGAGCTTCAGCTACGTAAGCATGGCTAGCTCCATGCTCATCAATTTGATTCTTGTAGCTTGTTGATAGCTAGATTTGGCATATTTTTATGGTAAGAACTCTATACATGGAATCCAAATTAATTATTTTTAAAAAGAAAATTATGTATATACCACTTCACTCTAAGTTTACCGATTCCCATATATATCATTTTTTTGTGTTCATATATGTCATTGTTATTAGTTTCAACCGTTATTCAACATTATTTTTTTAAAAAATGCCAAAACTGCTCTCAGTTCAATAAAAATCAAAGATGATTTAACTTTGTGATCAACTATCACTTCCTATAGCCGATATACGCCCTACCAATCATTTATTCAATCCAGCACAACTAAGACTGGTCAGAAGCAAAGGTAGCTATCTAGCTTTGTAAGCCGAGGGCAATTTTGATATTTTAAAAAACTAACGTTGACTAATGGTCAAAACTAACAGCAATAACATATATGAACACATAAAATTGAAGTAGTGACATATATAGAAATAATAAGTTTCCGGTAGCATATATGGGAACCAATGAACTTTCAGTGACATATACATAATTTTATCATTTTTAAATGGGTTTTTTTTGTGACATTATAATTTTGATGTATTAGCTAGGTCTAAGCTACATCATTTTAGTTTGATCTCTTAGCACTACTACAAAGCGACACTAGTGGTGTGCATCTAATGGCCCGCCACTACAGTGGAAAACTCCAACGCCACTACAGTAGTGATTTGTAGTAGTGTAGATTAATGTGATCTAGGTGTGATAGTTTGAGGTTTCATCGGTTAGGACTGACATCTCTTGCTATTGTATTTCTTTCCTACTGTATACCGTTCATCTAAATAAAGCATGTCCGATACTTTGATATATTATTAAGATCATCATGACTAGCTACTGTCTTGGTTAGGTTCAATCTAGTTATTGTGATGATTTTTATGATATAGACATGTTATCTGGTACGTTTTATTTATTTCTATCGGAGTACAAGTCGATGGGTTATCTTTGATTCCACGCTACATCTTATGAGTCATTGAAAAAACACTCATCGATCTGTGCGGATAACTGCTCTCATCTTATCGGTCGATGACATGCTCACCCGATTACTTCATCCTAGGCCATCAGCATAATATTGCACGAATATCTCATCCCCATCGTGGTCATCGGCTCGATAGCCAACAGGCCATGCTATTAATGTCATATTTTCTGTTTTCTTATCAGTTACAGGGTTAAACCGATTGACACGCTTTGAACCTTTTTTCTATGAACGTAGGACCTACACTGGAGTAAAGCAGATCTCTCAAGCTACGCATGTGTCAAAGTGTGACAAAAAACAAACAAACAGTGGCATATACATAATTTTCTCATTTTTAAATGGGTTAATTTTTTCTGTGTAATTATAATTTTTAAATCCGCTAAAGATCACACACTTCAAGTTGATCGCAAATATCATATAGTCGACACAATATTATTTTTCTCCAGTCTTTTTGCTTTACTTCTTCTGTAATTGGATCACTATTATTCTTCACAAATTGTCATGTTGTTGCGCGGAATCAATCTGTGTGGCAACATACCTTTTCGTATACTTCTGCCACGCTTTGCATATCCCTCCACATCATCAGATTATTGTGTGAATGTGTATAAAAGTAAAAAAACTTCAAGTCACATTTGAATATTTGATGCTCCAAATTACTGGAATTTATGCTCTGATGAGGCTCCATGAGGTTAAGTTTTTTTTCTGAGATATGTCACACGGTCCGACCTAGTTTGAAGGACATAGGATATGTCGGGAATGTGATATAAGAACTTCTCAAGAAGTTATCTATTTTGATACTATTTTCGTCTGAGCACGTTGACATTAGAGTTTTAATAAGATTCGACGTCCTTTGTGAGGTTAAGGTTGCTTCAGTTTTGGTTTATTGAGTTGAAACTTTGAAAGCTGTGGCCATTTTTAGAAATCCATAGGTTGGAGAACCGACATGTCAAGTGGGCATCTCCAGCTCCAATGGAGTCAATGGACTGTGCAATGGTCAACTCCGATTTTACGACTGTTTTTATACAGAGAATCAACGTGTTCCACGTTGGCTTAGTTTTGTCTCAATCCAGAGGTTAGCAGCAAATAAATTTGACCATGACCTTGTGATGTTGAGACTATAGCTAGTTCTTCTACTCTGGTTGGCTTCTTGTCTTTGTTGCTTACAATTAAGGTGATTCTTATATATGTTGTTTAAAATATTTGTATCTCTTTTTAAATATACGAGTCATTTTATAAGTTGTTTTAGTATTCATAACTCTTTTTAAATACAACTCGTTTCATAACTTCTACGTACTTTTTCGTCTTTTATTTTATGTTTGTTCTTGTCAAATAAATCCGTCTCTCTCTTAAATAAACAATTTGCATTTATAAAGCAAGACGAATTAGTGACAATAAAATTATTTGAATTGAATTTTTAATTTATGTGTATAAATTTAAAATGAACTGTATAAAATAAAAAAAGAGAGCATAACGTAAGACCTACTAGTACTCATAATTGACATACAATTGAAGCAAGCAAAGCAACCATAATTCGTGGCCGTCTCGATCTGCATCACCCAACCCTCTGAAACTAAAATTGACATTTAATTTTAATTATATTTTAGTGTGGAATTGTAAACTTTAAACTAGAATTAGTTATAATTGGGACAGAGACATGGTAGAATTCATGAAGTTTGCTTCTCACCCATAGTTTTTTTATTGCTACGAGTTTTTTTTATTTTTTAAATAACTAGTTAAGAACAGTTATATCATCCCTAACTTAACGGTGATATATTCTTAATTTTCCCCTAAATAATTATATCACTAGCTTGTCGCATTAGCGATAGGATAATAACAACCCCACAATTAAGTTAGAGCACCGAGACATTTTTTTATACGAATCCGACTTTGATTGAAAGTCATGACGTGTCGACCTTAATTGAAGGTTATGATGTCACCCATCCTGATACTTCTATTTATTATTATCTTTTGGAGCAGCAAATTATCAAAAATTTCCCGTTTTTTTTTCCGGCCGGCGTCGGAAAGCGACCAGTGACAAAACTGGAGGCCAGGAAGTTGTGGCTGACTGACTTGGAGGCTTGGATTGGAGCTAATTAATTAAAGCTAAATTATTGGCATCCTACCATCACATCACTCGCTGATTAAAAAAGTCTTAAGTGACGGTCGGTGTGATGTGCGTGCGAGGCTGCCATTGGATTGGAGTTTAGTTTATAAGCAAAAAAAAAAAAGGATTCTGACCAAACCTGTCTGTTGGTGATGATGCATGCGTGCTGCATCCTATACAGAAATACAAATTATTCAAGATGTCATTTCGCATATGATAGAATGATTAAATAGTCGGTGGTTTTACTTGTTTATATATCCATGCATATTAACGAGCATGTAAAGACGATCTTTTGATTCATCAACCTCATTCTATTAGAGTGGTTACTGCCGTGAACTTTTGGGCTATATATACACCGGCGGCATCTGCTTTTCTTTGCGTAGAAAAACTCATCAAAATTGCAAATGACATGTTTTACGTGATCAAATGGCTTCTATTTCTGTACCGGAGAGATTAACCGTCACCACCACTCGTGCATCCCTCACCTCACCGACCGCTAAGTAATCACCACAAAAAATGTTATACTAACCATATCTTTAGGAAATTATGTACTATTTAGAAGAGATCGATCTTGACAGCTGCAATTATTTTTAGATTTTTAGTGTTGGAGAATTAGGCAATTTTATGATTAATTTTTGAATTAGATAAATTATGATAATCGCACTAACTAGTGTGAACAGATCTATCATACTAGTCGATAAGAACGCAATAATCATGATTACACAAAGCATGATTATAAACCGTACGTAAAGGTAAATTACGTATTGTACGGTAGTCGAGGACTAATCTGCGGTCGGGGCAGAAACACTTCTATTGGTGTCGGATCGCATCACCTGACGGCGACCGACGATAGACGTAGACGGAAAACGTGTCGTGATGACGAACTTGAGCAGTCATGTAGAGCACATCCCGAAAACCTTATTCGCCCTCTCCCGGTATAGGATCACAAAGACGACTGGTTTTGCAGACATGCTCTCCCATTCCCGGTCACGCTAGTGAACGGAATGAAGTAGACTACAGTGGCAATACAATAGAGAGAAGAGACAAGCAAAACTCTAACATGGTTTTGTTGTAATTCTCATCATTGTTCACACACATTTGTATCGGCCTGGTAGACGAGTATTTATATGTGAGCAATCAAATCTCGTGTCACGATCACAATCTCAATCAAGTTAGTTTCCATATAACTATATCCTATAAACTTCGTCAAGATCCTAAATAATTGGAACAGTAAATGAAAAGACCATGTCTCCATTAGGCAAGGAGTCAGACTTCAAAAACACATGGTCGGGCTCAGCAAGCCGACCCCCGATTCTCGAGTCCCGACTAAGATTAAGCACTCGAGAAGTGCTGACCCCCGATCTTTGAGTCCCTGGCTCAAGTCCGGCACTTGGCAGTGTCGAGTCTGATATCCGACTCCGGACCACACGGTAATCTTTTACATGATTCGGATCTTTAAAATTTATTTAGAAATTTATGAAATATTTATATGGATTTATCTCAAAATTCCAGCATTTAGTTCCGATCCGTAAATGATTTAAATTCTTATTTCCGATTATGAAACACAGTATGTATATGTATATAATGTATACATGAATTATTATTTAGAAGCTGAGGAACTTCGATTTCTCCACATTCTTATAATTTCACCAATGAAAATGATAGTAGCGTGAGGTCTTTTTCATACTTATTTGAGACATTAAAGTAATTTAGTACTACCAATTTAGGCACACACAACTTCCTCACTCTAATTTTAAGTTTCATTTTCTTGACAGCCAACTTAGTACTAGTAGCACTCCATTAAGGACTATTATAATTTATATGCAATTAAAACTATTTGCTTCGATTTCTAAGAATTTATTTAGACATGATTTCAGATATCAATGAAGGTTTAATTAGTGTGTATATTTACCTGTTTATCCATATTAAATAGGATGCACGACAACTAGATTCAATGATCTTGTTCCATCCCATTGGTTACCATGAGTATTAGTTTAAAGGTAAAAACATCTAAAATATACACAAAAATACAAACCGATATTTTTTTTTGAAAACTTATACAATACTAAAACGACTCAAAAGTAATACGCAATTTGGCAGGTAAAACACAGTTGTTTACGTCTAAAAACGGTTATGTCGTCAGGTTCGATCGGAATGAAAAACACGCTACTGCTATATCTTGTTTTGGACGTCTGTACAATAATTTAAAAACCGACTCAAATTGTTTTGCTACTTATTATTTATTCCGCTTTAATAATATAAGTTATTTATTTATTAAAAAGTATTTATTTAATAAGGATAACTAAAAAATAAAAAAAAATAAAAAATACATCTCTAGAATGAATTATATTTAAGGAAAAATTGAGAAGACTAAAATCAAAGAGTAGTTTGGAAAAAGAGAAAAAAAGACACGTATCCCCGTCCATAAATCTATACTACTTACTACTTTAAAAGAAATTATTGATAGTCAGTGTGATCACCACTTGTTATAGCAAACCAAAATTCTCTAACTTCAGTTTCACTCTTCTCGATTTACATGATGTTAATTTAATATTGCAAATTTTCCCCCTACATTATACATTCAACTAGTGAGATGCATACATAAAAATACATGCAGTTCTTGCTAGGTCAAATCCAATGTGTCTGCTTAACCAGTAAATTAAGCAGTGCCATCTCACCATCTTACCACAGGATTAATCATATAATCACCTTGTTAGCCATGCGTGCCTGTCGTCTGCTATATTATGTATTAATTCCTAATTATATTTAGATGAACCGCCAATAAATCAAAAGGATTATATTAGTGCACGTCGCGATCAGTAATGAGCTGGAAATTAAAAAAGGAAACGTGCCGGAACCTGCTTCTGTCTTTGTCCCGTATTCCTCAAGAGAATACGGGTTTTGTCCCATCGACAGTGCGTGCAAGCACGCTCTTCTCGTCAGAGAGATCGTGTGGCTGAGATTTGCTGCTCAGACGGGCTGAGGTAATCTGGACCTTTGATTTCATCACTCTACTTCTGAAGAAAAAGCGTATACGTATGCAAGGTGCTGGTCAACGGTTGCTTAGCGTGTTGGTACAAATCATCCAGAATTTTATAAACACGGAGACTTATCCTGGTTATTGAACCATTTGTAAAGAAAATCTTTAAAACTAAGCTGTTTTTGTCATCTATGCAAAATCTTCAGTAAAATGAAGTATTTTTAAAATGAAGCAGAAACAGACGGAAATGAGTGCTGCCACAAAAACGGAAACGAAAACAAAAACGAAAACGAAAACGGATACCATTGAAAACGAATACGGACCAAATAAAGAGCGGATACGAATACAAAACCGAATATCTATCGGAATTATAAAAAACTCTTAATATATGCAAAAAATACGATAAACAGTTCAATTTACACACGTATTAATAAATGATAAATACATATAATAAAGTAAAACAAGTTTTATTTTAGTTGTAATGAATATATATTATTTATTTTTAGAAAATAATTATATATTAATTTAAATTAATTTTTTTAATATTTTATGAATATAATATAGTTTAAATTTTATATAATGTGAAAAAGTAAAAGCTAATATTCTATATAATGCAGTACTGTGAAAAAGAAAACTTTCCGTTTTTGTTACGCGGAATATTTCGTTTCTGTATCTGTTTCTTTCGAAAATCGCTGTTCCGTTTCCGTTTCCGTTTCCGTTTAAAAAAATTCCGTTTCTGTTTTCGCTTCGGAATTTTCCGTATCCATTTTTGTATAATCCTCTCCGTTTTCGTTTTTTCCTGAAACGAATGAAAACTTTCCGCTCCGTTTTCATCCCTAGCTACTCTACTCGTATATCCAATTAATTCCTAAGAGTGGTAGTTTTAGTGTTAAACAGATATTAAAATTCACAATAAATTTTGGCACCTCATTAAGTATTATTGTAAAATTTACCGATTCCTAATGAAGAGAGAAGTATTTGTCCCAAATACTTTTCAAAATTGATACATAATTAATTCCTTTTGAAAACACTGCATATACAAAATATGTGAATTCGATGATTAATCACATTTCATTTACTGACGGACTTCGCGGTGTTCAAATTCGAGTTGAATTTTATGGTCTGGGGAAATTCCACGGAAATTTGTGGACACCATTTAATTTAAAAAGAAATGAATATGAAGTGGATATGGATAAGCGAGAACGACTGATCAACCAAAAATTGATGATATTTTTACCAAGGTTCTATTTCACGTAAAAACAGATGCTGTAAATTTGTTTAGTATGGTCTCTGAAATTGGTGACATTTTTAACATGTTTTTCACATATATTATATAACAAATAGTATGATATACTCAATATTTTTTGGTATTATATAAAAACATCATATTCTTAGCATGTAAATTATTCTAATTTGTTTTAACAAAAAATTAATCATATACCTTCTGTTTAATTAAAAATTGATGATTTATTTTTCTAACTCACGTGTCATTGATAGCCAATGTGTTAGTGAGACATGAATGTTAAATACTCAATTTCTATCTAAATAATTTATATATGATTAAATTTATATTTATTATTAATTGTGTATAGGGAGTTTATTTTATTTAGGACATGCATTATGAGCTAAACTATTTCAATATTTTGAAATAGACCACAAAGCACCACATCATCCCTATTCCCTACCTTCTCCATCTCATCCATGCATGCGTGTACCCTTCACTACCTAAACTAAAAAAACCATTTGAAAACCACACAAATATTTTTCTAAAATTCTCAAAATAAATAAGTGAAGAAAAGAACAAAGAAAAATGCCAATAAGCAACCTAGCCAGTCACCAGGTCTCCTAGTCATCATCTCTCTCTCTACACAACAAAATCCTCAGTCTCTCCTGGATTCTCTCTCCTAACCCAGAGAGAGAAAACCCAAGAAAAATAGAGAGAGAGAGAGAGAGAGTCTCTTCACCCACCCAGCCTCCCTTCCTCGCAAGCATTCACCATCAAGGCCAAATTCTCCTCCCCACTCGCGAATACACAGAAGAGGAGAGGGAGAATCATCTCCCCCTCACCTCTCCATCTTCAAAATCCCCGAAAGATCCAATCTTTCCTGTGAAAAGATCCTTCTTTTCTTGGTTTCTACAGGTATGCGCAGCTATTTATAGTGTTTTGGCCTTGTGGGACGGCCCTTGGCTTCCCTTCTGGTGCTTAATTTGGGGAATCACGTTTCATCTGGCACTGAAGGCATGGCGGAAGAGGAGAGGAGGAGGCGGCGGTTCTCGAATCTGCGCAGCGTCCGGTGGCGGGTCGATCTCGGCATCCTGCCGGCGCCGCCGGAGGCGTCGGTCGAGGAGCATCGCCGCGCCGCCGCTGATTCGCGGAGGAGGTGAGGCTGATGACCGCCGTGTCTTGCACCTCTGTGTCCTGCCATGTGTGGTTTGTTTTTGGTCGGTTGTTGATCCGTTCAGTTTATCTTACTTTAGTCGATGTTGTTATTGATTGCCCTATTTTGGATTGATTCTTGTGTGCTAAGGTGTTGTTCTTATCCTCACATGATTTTGATGAGCGGAAATTGTTGTCTTATTTTGAGACAAGATGGAATCGTTAATAGCTAATGCCTATAATTCGTTTACTGTTACAACTTACATGAAATAACTTGTATATCGGTAATTTTTTTTGTTCATGGTGCTTTTATCATGCACGTGGTGACATGCCATACTTGTTTCATGAGATGGAATTGATGGATAAATTGCTGCTTACCTTGTCAATTTTTCATTTTTATATGATTTGAGCAATAGTCTTTATTCCTTTCATCTGTATATTTATCTAATAGATGGTTTGTTGCTGCTGCAGGTATGTTAGTTTGAGGCGCCGTCTTCTGGTAGACCCTCATGTTCCGAAGGAGGAGGGCAGATCATCCAACCTCGTTGTGGACAACCCACTCTCACAGAATCCTGGTATTTGATTGAAACATGAAATTATTATGATGAAATGCTAAACTTAAATTGGGATGATGATATGTTAGAACATGGATGCACCTGTTTCCAACCTTCTTATTGGGTGATGCGAGAATTTTCAAACCCTTGCATAATCATCAATATGAGGTAAAGTCCCATATTTTAGTGTGGACTTATACTCATAGGTTTGGATGATTATATATTAGAACATGGATACACTTGTTTCTAACCTTATTATTTGACTGTGTGGGACTATTCAAACACTTACATGATCATTAATGCAGATGGAGCTGCCATAAATTGATGCACGCTTATTAGCAGATATGTTTGTTGCAATAAGATAATGCTCTATATGTAGTAATTATTTAATGTCCTGCAGATAGTAGCTGGGGTCAGTTTTTCAGAGGAGCAGAATTGGAGAAAAACGTGGATCAAGATTTGTCTCGGTTATATCCTGAAGACGGAAGTTACTTTCAAACGCCTGCTTGTCAGGCCATGCTGCGTAGAATACTGTTGATGTGGTGCCTTCAGCACCCAGAGTATGGATACCGCCAAGGTAAGAAACTCCTTTTGCATTGTTACTGATTATCCAATCTAGTGGAAGTAATCTAGTTGGCTCTGCCCTTCTAGTTGCAAATTTCCATGCAGCTGAAATCCTTTAATGCTGTTTAGCTTGGCTTGTTATTAAAAGTTCCCAGTGGCGGACATCATTGTATTTCTGGAATGCATTATTGAGGCATATTAGTAAGCTCTGATATCCTTTTGCAAGTTAATAGGTCTGAGATCCTTTTACAAGGAAATGAAAAATTAACTATTCAAACTCTTAAAATGCTAAGTAGTACAAAACTGCTTTTGGCATTCGTCTTTTGTTTGAGAGATGTGGTGCTGAAATTTTGACTACTTAGCATGAACAACTTGATTACCAGTCTCCACATTTTCTGTGTTTTGTTTGAATGCTGAATATGGAAAAACTTAGACAATTTTTGTCGCAGGAATGCATGAGCTATTGGCTCCTCTAGTGTATGTTCTTCAAGTTGACATTGATAAACTTTCTCAAGTACGAAAATTGCATGAAGATTGCTTCAATGATGATTTTGATGGAGTTCCTTTCCCAGATACTGATATGGTTTTCAGTTATAAACCCAGAAAGGAACCGAATTGGAATTTGGGAGATGACAATGAGAATAATTCTGAAAGATCTTCCAAAACTAACACTCTTGATGAGCTTGATTTGGACACTAAAGAAATAATTTTGCTTAGTGATGCATATGGAGCTGAAGGTGAACTAGGCATTGTTTTGTCTGAAAGGTTTATGGAACATGATGCCTATTCTATGTTTGATGGTTTGATGGATGGAGGCAGTGGGGTGGTACGGATGGCAGAGTTTTTCTCCCCATCCTCTGTTGGATCTAGCTCAAATCTACCACCTGTTATTGAAGCCTCATCAGCTTTATATCACTTGCTCTCCATTGTCGAGCCAACTCTTCACAACCATTTCATTGAACTGAAAGTGGAACCGCAGTGGTTCGCACTTCGTTGGCTGCGGGTCTTGTTCGGACGAGAATTCTGCCTCAATGATCTTTTGGTAGTATGGGACAAAGTCTTTGCTTGTTCCAACAATATGCTGCTAAGTAGTGACGAGGAATATAATTTTCGGATCTTGTGTTCAGCTAGAGGAGCATTCATTGCAGCCATGGCAGTCTCTATGCTTCTTCATATTAGGTCGTCGTTGTTAGCTACTGAAATTGACGCATCTTGTCTTCAGAGATTATTAAATTTTCCAACGAATATTGATGTGCAGAAGCTAATTGAGAAAGCCAACACCCTACAGTCTATTGCCATCGATGTGAACACTTCATCCTCATCTTTCCTATTAAAGAGGGATAGTTGTGAATATGACAGAGTTCATAGCAATCACACTAGTTCAACTCCTCCGAGAACTCCATTGCATCCTGTATCTGAGAGTTATTGGGAAGAGAAGTGGAGAGATGTGCACAAGGATGGAACAACTCCCAAGGAGTCTGAGAAGGGAAATTCGTTTAGTAAACAATTAAAGAAATCTTTGACCCAAAGGCTTGGTTTGTCTAGGACAGAGTCAGATCCTTCTCCATTGAAGGTGCTCAGTGTGAAAAACGATACCCGGAATTCAGTAAGACGTTGCCTTCTGAATACTTTATCAGATGATTTGGGATGTTCTATTGAAGTTGCTGGGAAAATTCAGCAAGATAAATTCCCTATTGTCTCAGTTCACAGGGAGCCTCCAATGAGTTCTGCAGAGCCTTCCAAGTCAAAGGCAGTGGGTGAAAATGTAACTGTGAGCCCATTACGTGTGGCAAAACTCAACCCACTAAAAAATTCTGTGGTTGAGCCAGCTCATGAGAATGCAAAACAGAGGACAGAATGTGCCGCTGAAGCTTGTTCCAGTGGTGAGAACTCTCCAGTGTTTTATGCAGCCAGTTCTGGTAACGAACCTGAGAACGCCCAGGACATCGATTCTGAGAGTAGCAGTGTTACTCCAAACTCCTGTGCTGGTGACCCTGTCATTGATGGAATTCTGAAAGATGACTCATCCGACTCTAATGATGATAGGAAAACCATCCAAGATTCAGAAGCAGCATCTGTTGATACAAGTCCAGATCAAGATGGAACCTCTGAGAGGGCTGTAGTTTCTAATGAAAGAAAACCATTTATTAGTAAACTGCAGTGGCTGTTGAAGCTAGGCAGACCTTCAGTTGAAGGCAACATGGAGAAGAGTAGTGGAGAGACATCAGATGATAAAGAAGGCGTGGACGCTTCCTGTTCTTCTCTTTCTGATGGGAATTCAAATAACTCTCGTGGTACTGTAAAGTTGGCTTCTGGTGATACAAAGGTCATGGGCACACTAAAGAATCTTGGACAGAACATGCTTGAAAATATCCAGGTATTATATTCAATGTTATTTACTTTGATAGTTTTCCTTGCCATGTGATGCCTAGTGGTAGTCCCCTATCTCCTATTATTGACAATGTATTCAATGTATTTTTTTCACGTTTTAAGATATTTTATTAGCGCGTTGTTATAATCTTAGTTCAATAAAACAATCAACAATGTTTGTGTTGTGAATTTGGTTTTCAAGTCTGTTACAGACTTTCAGTCCATGCACAAAAGGCACAAAATATACAGAATAATTTTTCTTTATGATATGATTAGGTGATTGAGTCAGCGTTTCAGCAAGAGCGCGGTCAGCCTGGCCCTGTGGAGAACTTCTCAAACAACATTCTTGGAGGTAAAGGACAGATCACTGCAATGGCTGCTCTGACGGAGCTTCGCAAGATCAGCAATTTGCTCAGTGAGATGTAACAGTGTAAGGCGGCATTGCTCATTCTTTTTCAGCTTCCTAGCTCATCCAAGGCCCCTGGTAGTAATAAGTCAGGAACCTAGGTCTTTTTGTTTAGCAGTGCCTGTGCATTGCTTTATATGTATATATAGATTCGAATCGATTCCATTCCATTGAGCCCAGCATTGTACAAGGATCACCCAGCGATTTACCAAAGGGAGTAGCTCTCTTCGGCATTAGGAAGCTATATCTTATTATGATGGATGAAATTTTGTAAGCTCAACTTTCTGTAAGGAAGAATGAAGGGAATAAGTTCCAAATATGTTAGTTGCAGTAATATGCAGGGGAAGTAAGATGCAGCTTAGATTATTTGCTCCTCATCAGGTTGTTATGTGTTTTCAGGTTTTCTTTGGTTCAGTTTTTCCTACTAGATTTTTTGTTGAGAAGCTGAAAATTGAACCAATTAGGTCCAGGTCCAGGTAAACTCTATAACTTTTTTCTATAAATTAGAGAAATTGTGAAAATTGCTCATACTCCCAACTTTTAAAGCTTTTTAAAATCTAAAGCTCAACCAAATACATCTTCTGAACATGTGTCCATGTTCATGTTGTTTCTTTTCACGCATACATTCCACATGCTTTACGAGGAGAAGAAAGCGACTAGGAACTAGGAAGCAACGTGGCATGAGTAGTGGGAATAGAACTGTTTCCAGCCACTTCCGCAACCATTTCTGGGACTTTTCCGACCCATCGTACACGCAATCATTCATCACTTCAGCTTGATACCAGATTACATGAAGCTCAGATCAGTTATAAAGAAGAGCACATCACAGAACACGCAATCTTTCTCTGCTGCTGTTAACTCTGAAGAAACTGCAAGGATTCAGCTCGACATCGACGTGATGAGTGGAGGATGGTGTCGGAGCATCTCTAGCAGTATTTACCGTAAAAACTATAATGCAACGAATTTTCTATTCCATATCATATCTTATTTTCTATTTCTCCCTCCTCATCCCTCAAATATAATGAATAAAACTTATTCCTTATCTTAAATTTTGAATTGACATATTACTCCATGTTTACCAATGCACCAGTTATTCTTCATTTAACAACATTTTATCAATTGTAATTGAAATTCCTGCAAACATATAAGAAAATGATCTAAACAGATCATTTATTTTGATTTTTTTGGATATTTGAGGGTTAAACTGCAATCTATACCAAACATGTTTATTTGTTATCTTTATTCACTTGTGTTCTTAAACAAACTTATATATATTGTGATTAGATTTGTAATTTAGTTGTTGTTTTAAATAAAAAAGAGGATTAAAAAATTATTGGAGATGTTCTTAGATTCGTGTGAGGAAAGAGTAACTGTAAATATTTTTTAAGAAAATTTTCTGTCCCTATTCTTCCGGGGGTAAGAAATTTCTTTTATCTCTATCTCCGGCGGGCCAATATAAAAATATTAGATGATTGGGTAGGCCATGTTTTTGTTTATTTAGGAACTAAACTAAACTTTAATCCGTTCTATTCACTTGACAAAACTTTAATTCTTGTTTGGTTCTAGTGACTAGAACTCAATAAAGCAGTTAAACAAATACCAAAATACTCATAATCAATGATTGCTGCTGCTTTTTTCCTCACCCCGAGAGGTATTAATGAGGAGTAGACAATGTTAATAATCTCTTCTAATTCCTCCGGTACATAAAAACAAGTCGTTTTGGACGTGATTTCACATACCAAAAAACAATTAATTAGTGTGTACTTTCCATGTTTGCTCATATTAAATATAGTGTAGGAGTAAACATGGCACGAAAAACAAGAAAAAAGTAGTACTACTTGAGAGATATAGTTGTCCAAAATGCACAATAAAATATAAAACTTCTTGTTTTAACAAACTCTTGATACAAGCCTAAAACAACTTGTTTTTGTGTACCGGAGGGAGTAGTGACTAACAACTAAAATTTAAGGACTAAAGTTCAACCCCCTTTAGTCACTATGTTTGACACTTTAGGGACTAAAAGAGGCTAAATTTTAGCGAGGTGAAACCAAAAAGGTCTTAATTGAGCTCTAATTTAAAATAAATTAGTCGAGTAAAATCATATATATTCGGCTCCACGGAAAAAGGAACTGACTTTTTCAGATAAACCTCCCCAAACAGCTATGAGAGGGCGAGCTAGGAATAGGATACGAGGAGGCCAACTCATTAGTATCAACAATATAATAGTAATTAATTTTCTAGTACTATTATTTAGTGTGTATATAACATATGTTTTACGATATAGTAAAATATATCTTCTGTGATAATTAGTTTCAACACGTAATAAAAGTTATGTTTAGGGGGTGTTTGGCATGACTCTGGAGCCGAACTCCAGGCTAGAGTTGATCGGAGCTAGCCAAACACCTCAGCTCCAAAAAATGTAACTTCATGGAGTTTTTGGAGCTCTAGTTCATTTGTTTGGAGCACCTCAATCGCAGCTCCATAGCTCCAGCTGCACTCAGAGCCAGCTCTAGCTAGATTGAGCTGCTCTGATTGGAGTTGGAGTCATGCCAAACAAGGCCTTAATAATCACAGGGTGGTCCAACGGAGAGGAAATCGCAGGGCGAGTTCCATGTGGCAATCTTATCCTGGAAATTGCTGTCTCTCGTGGCAGAATGTGGATTGATCGCTCCAACGGCGAGCAGATTGTATTTTGTAGCGATATATGGCAGTTGTAAGAAATTTTGCGTAGAGACATTTCGGTCATTCTTAGTAGCAACTTAGTATGGGATAGTCTGCTAGTCGATTAGAATTTAGAGAATCTTACATTTGTCGGTTTTTAGATTCTAGTTCATTTTTAGATACTACATTTACTGATTTTTACAATTTAAGTCTAGAATTTAGACCGTTTGCTTTAGTTTTAAATTTTAAAAATAGTTGTAATTGTCAGAAGCTAAAACAAACATGTCTTTTGTGTTCCGGTGAATGAGAAGATACTTTCAAAGCATGTGTGTGACTAGTCCTATATAGATATATATTATCTATTTAGTAAGACGAAGATTCACTTATAATGCCACATGGCTTGTGACGACCGATCATCATGGATTTTTCATAGATTCGTCAAAAAATATATTTTCAACAATGGTAAAGACATTTCATGGGAATAAAAAAATCATCACCAATAAAGAAATTTGTGGTTGTGGTAGTATATTTGTTTTGTTGTATGCTACTTTGTATGTACAGCACAAACTATGTGTAGTTAATTTCTTCGTATTTTTTTATTACTCGACTTTATAAAGAATTAATTTAATTTTTCTATGGACTATATTAATTTAGATTTTTAACCTAATGTTAATGTGATGTTTTATGTATGTATTACAGTATTATTTGCAAGTACATTTTTTTGTGTACTATTGTGCTTATTTAGGGATGGCTATTGGGTATAACAGGTAGAGTAGTGCATTCCATATATGATCACAATGTACACGTACACGTTTACCCAATGGATAAAAACCCGTGCACATACCCGTTACCCATGGGTGTCGTATACCCACATATACCCGTTTACCCATGAGCGAGGAATAGAACCAAACAGACTATGGTGACACGGCTAGTCGAGAGGAAGAAGTAGGGGTCGTCGCCTGCTGTCGGAGCCAGCATTGGGCCTGGGGCCGGACAGGAGACGGGTGCTGGCCACGGTGATGGGGCGACGCGTGGGGCACCTTAATAGGATTGGCCGTGGTGGGCCAACATGGGGCGGCGCGCGGGGCACCAGTGTAGGGACGGGTGTAGCGGGTTAGTAGGGGCGGTATGTGGTAGGCATGTGTGTGGTGGCGAGCCTTCTTGGGGTTATGCACATAGATACAGAGGCGTCGTCCGAAACTACCGTGGAGATTGAGAGTGGGAGTTGACTATGGAGGGAGGAAAGGGCATGAGAAGAGGGCCGCTGATGGCTGAGAGTGTGAGGGGAGGGAGGAAAGAGAAGGGTTAGGGTTTGGAGGGTTTTTTTATATCTAGGATAATCGGGTAAATAGATGAAGATGGTATGTATAGTCAATATCCATGCATGTACATATTTACTCATCGGATATGAAATTAAGAATAGACATGATCTTAATAGTGTTTTTATCCACGGGTAAATGAGTAATCAGGCACGATTATCATCCCTACGCTTATTAGTTGTCAAATAGCGTTATGTACAACATCAATGTGTAATATAGTAGTATATATTGTAGCAACTTAGGTCAAAATTTAAAATGGTCAAATGTTAGAAACATATTAGGTTAGAAATCAACTCGAATGAACTTTGTGTTCTACCATTATTTGTTGATAGTAATGTTGGATATAATTTCATTTGAAATTTACTACGGAGAAGAAGTTTTGAGTGATTTTGATCGTACAAATATTATGACCTATTTAGTATGGCTCCAACTTTAGGTTTTTCTGCTCTACTCCATAACTGCTGGTGAAATTTGCCTTGAGTGAAGTTGGAGCTGTCTAGAAGAGGAGTTTAACTACAAGGGTGCTTCCAGCTCTAGAAAAGAGGAATTTTATGGCGGATTACCGTTGCTACCTTTAGTTTAGTGGCTTTAAAATTAATGATCAAAGTGTGAAGTTTCAAAATGAAGTTCAGTTTTTGTTTGTGGTTTTCTCTTAGCTGATGATCAATTTCATTTCCCACAAGCAAAATCGAGTTGAAATCTGTCACAATTATATAGTGGCACCTCTCCTCTTTATGCTCTTTTGAGGATTATTAAGAACTTTTTATGTAGGTATTTTTCACTAGTTAGGTAGTTAAAACTAGAAACAAGTATACATAACCCCTCACGTATTGCTGGTTGATTACTTAAGCCATGATCTAATAAATTAACCATATGTTTAACCTCTAACATTTTAAATACTATTTAATTAACCCCTAACACTACCGGAAATGAGAAGTTTTCCGAGTGCCCTAAGCTTTGCCGAGTGCAATATCTCGGGCACTCGGCAAAGATTTGTTTGCCGAGTGTTTTTAAAAAAACATTCGGTAAACAAAAAACACTCGGCAAATTAAATGTTTGCTGAGTGTTTTTTTAAAATACACTCGGCAAATAAGTTACTAATGGAGGTCGTGACGGCGTGCTTGCGCGGCAAAATTTTTTTTTGATGGTTTGCCGAGTGTTTTTTAAAAAACACTCGGCAAACCCATTTTTTATTTTTTTGAACCATTGTTTCAAGTCTAAATGATATTTCCAATTTGATTTTAACTTGAATTTTTTCTACAATAAAAACACAACATATATTATCTCATGTAAAAATTACACATTTTTTGTTTCAGTTAGTTATTTTTAAATTATTAAGTATGTTTCTAGGATTTAAATTGAAATAGGTGAAATTTGAACTACAAGTGCCTAAAATAATAAACCAAAAATTATTAAACAATTATATTCATGTTTTTAAATCTATTTAGGGTTCTTATAAACTAAATTGAAAGAAATTTTGAAGCATTTAGGGTGTGACGCTCATTCAACAACGTGAAGCTTAATAATTTTTTAATTATAAAAAAATCAACTGAAGTCTAAAAAACACGAGACTTGTCATGATGTTATTATATGATACATAGATGACGTTATAAAAATTTAAAAATATTTCGAGAAAATTATCACGTAGAGTGTTTAGAAATCGGAGATTATGAGAGGAGTGATTAGGGTTTAGAGAAGAAATGAGAAAAGTTTGAAAGAAGTTTGACGGCTAAATTATTTTTTGTACTTGAATTTTTTCTACAATAAAAACACAACATATATTATCTCATGTAAAAATTACACATTTTTGGTTCAATTTGTTATTTTTACATTATTAAGTATTGAACTATAAAAATTGGTTAGTATTGAGTTATCTTGTTGGAGCCGATTGGAAGAGTTTACCATTTAGCATATCAATCTTGAAGAATCATGATTATCATATGTGCTATTGTTGCTGATGCCGATAGCATTAGGACATATCATGCATATTCCCTTGTCAATTGTAGGGTCAAATTGACTGGCACGCTCATTGAACACCCATACACTACAACAAAACAGGCAACTTCCGTCGGCCAAAGCCGACGGAAGTTAGCCCTTTCCCGACGGAAGAAGCCAACTTCCGTCGGCAAAACGCTATCTTCCGTCGGCCTTTGGCCGACGGAAGCGCGGCGACGGAAGTTAGCTAACTTCCGTCGGCCACCGTCGGAAGTTAGCTAACTTCCGTCGGCTTGACGTGGCCGACGGAAGTTAGCGCCGAACACTGCCACGTCAGCAGAGGGGGCGCTAACTTCCGTCGGCCAGCCTGGCCGACGGAAGTTAGGGGCAACTAACTTCCGTCGGCTATGGCCCTAGCCGACGGAAGTTAGCCTTTCTGCCCACGTGGCCGAAACCAGCTAACTTCCGTCGGCTATGGTCAAAGCCGACGGAAGTTACCTGGTATTTTTTTTTATTTTTTCCTGGTTCCCCTACTCACACTCACATCCAACCACAATTTCACATACATTCACAATACACATCCAAAATCACATTTCACATCCAAAATCACATTCAAACTTCACATATAACATCCAAAACCACATCTCACATCCAAAATCACATCTCACATCCACACTTCACACATCACATCCAAAATCACATAATATAACTGAATTCACATCCAAAGTCACAGTAAACATCTGAATTCACATATAACATCCAAACTCACATACAAATTCACAAAACACAGCGAGAGCCACATACAAAGTCATATTTGTCCATATACTCACTGATCGCCCACATTTGGGTCGTGGGCGCCGCCGCTGCCTCCTGCTTCGTTCACATTTGCCCCGGAGGCTCCATCCTGGCCAGGCGTACGGAAACACTGAAGAAATAGACAAAATTAGAAACGAACTCAACTACACTTCTAAACGCTAACTTAGGTATTTAGGAGGTACCTCAGGTGATGTAGGAGATAGTGGTGGTGGCGGGGGAGGTAGTGGTTGGAACATAGACATGTCAAATCCACTGTTTTGCTGGGCTAGTTGCTACACATGTTGTAATGTAATCAGTTAGTTCTAAACCTATTTCTGAATACTTTTGAACTGCAACACTCTAAAGTAAGCTTACTTGGATCATCACATGTTGTTGTGCTAAGCAGGCGGTATAGTACTCTTGTTGTTTCCTGTTGTGCTCGTTTACCCGCCTCAATTCCTCCCTCATCCGAACCATCTCCGGGGTTTCTTCTGAGCGACGACGGCTGGAGCCAACTCCGACGGAGCTCTGCGACGACTGAGCTGACTTCTGAGCTCTCACCGCTCTCGAGTCAATAACTCCATTGAACATGGAGTACCTGCAACATTAACAGGGGTTAGTTACCATCACAATACCATACACAAAACATTAATAAAAACATTGTCTCACCGTCCATGGCTTTTGCCACCTCCGCTGGAGTACACGGCCATTTGGTCCACAGGTTCTCTCCGCCAATCATAGTCCTCTCCATGGAGTCGAACCATGTGTTCACCATACTGCGCCTGCAAAAAACATGTCCGATTAGCTAGACGCAGAAAAATGAAATTACGTCAACTCTTAATAACATCTCACCAAATGGTCCGTGGCTCTTCTGAAGCTCGAAGGATGTCGAAAAACTTTTGAACCTCCGGTGTTGGAGGATCCTCGGGGTTTGATTCAAACTCCGGTCGTATAGCATCAACCATCTCATCCATCCTATCGTCAGCAACGCTATCATCTTCTTCTTCCACTACTAATACCGTTTTTTCAAGGCCTGTCTCGCCGTGAAAAGACCAAACTTCATAACCTGGCACGAAACCATATTTGCAAATATGCAATGACAACGTCCTCTTGTCTTGCCAACGAGAATTTCTGCACTTCATGCATGGGCACCTCGCGCCAGTGTTTGTTGTCAAAGCGAATGCACGATCAACAAATTTCTCAGCGTTGATTACCCACTCCCTCGTGTGAGCTCCACTTTTCATCCAACCACTATACATCCACCGTCGATCGTCCTCAGCCATTCTATATGCAAAACATTCATTCAATCAAAGGGCTCGCAACAAACACACACCCTGGCCACCCCTCGCCTCCGCCTCCGGACAACGGAGGGGAAGTAGAGGCGGCCGGGCGGCCGACGATGCAAGGGGAAGCAGAGCCCACAGGCGACGCGATTCACCATGGCGTCCAGCGGTGACCGCCTGGACGCCTAGTCGACGCAGGCGATGCCGTGACAACCATGGTCTATAGGAAAAGATAGGTCCTAAACCCACCCAAGAGTGACCGACAAAACGTGGTATTTATGACGAGCCATGAGTCCGAACGAAATTTCAGCAGCATAACCCCGCTGTTCTCCAATTGCACGCCTGATAGTGGTGCAATGGAGAACAACAAGGTTATGTTACTGAAATCTCATTCGGACTCATGACTCATCATAAAACCACGCTCTGTCGCCCACTCTGAGGCTGTCCAAAAAGGGACAATTCCGGACCTGCACATCTCACACGCATGACACGTGTGAGACATGTTGGTCCGAAACGGGTGACGCATAGGTTTCGTTACACTATCTACGTTGTTGTCAAATAAAATATTGGATACGAAAAGAATATATATAAGAAATTATACATATATATAATATAGTAATCATCATAATGAAATCATCAATAAACCACAAATTAATATAAGAATATAATTAATAGCATATATAATAGCACATCGCATACGAAACATTTGTAAAAGCATAAAATTAATTCAGGTCAACTACTTGTGACATGTGCATAATAACAATTAACGTCATTGTGAGCAAAAATAAAACAATTATTCATTATATCACAAATTACAACAAAAAATAAGTGTCTATCATACAATCAATCTTCGGCCACTATGATAAAATTACTGCAAACCTAGAGCAACCATTGTAATCCACTATGACAAAATTCACAAATCAAAAGTGAAGAAAAATCTTAAAGAAGAAAAAATTACTTGAGAGCTAGCGATGGATCGGAGGCCGGCGGGCGGTGGAGGTCGACGAGCGGCGGTCGAATCGGGGACGGCGGCCGGGAGGGGGCGGTGGCCGGCGGTCGAGGCGGCCGGGAGGCGGCCGGGAGGCGGCCGGCCGGGTGAGAGGCGGCCGGGAGGCGGCCGGGCGGGCGGCGGCCGAGGCGGCCGGGAGTAGGGCGGGAGGCGGGCGTGCGGGCGGGCTGGCGGGCGTGCGGGCGGGCGACCGCGGGCGGGCGGGCGGCGGCCGAGGCGGCCGGCGCCGGGAGCCGGGCGGGCGGGAGCCGGGCGGCCGGGCGGGCGGCGGCGCGGCGGCGAGGGCGGGCGGCGGCGCGGCGGCGAGGGCGGGCGACGGCGGGAGGCGGCGAGGGCGGGAGGCAGCGGCGGCGTGGGCGCGTACAGGGAGTTAGGTCTCCCTGTACGCGCGCGCGGTTGGGAAAAGGTCCCCCTAACTTCCGTCGGCCAGCATTAAAGCCGACGGAAGTTAGCTAACTTCCGTCGGCTTTAATGCTGGCCGACGGAAGTTAGGGGGATCCGGGCGGCCGCGGAAAAACCCTCGCTAACTTCCGTCGGCCACTGTCAGAAGCCGACGGAAGTTAAGTTAATTTCCGTCGGCTCGTGGAGGCCGACGGAAGTTATTTAACTTCCGTCGGCTTTCCCAAAAGCCGACGGAAATTAACTTGGCCGACGAAAATATCCTGTTTTGTTGTAGTGATAGTTATTTAGGACCTACACCGGAGCTAAGTAGACACTCTCGGACCTTCAAGTATAAAGATATAGGAATACCTGCTATTTTGTGTTAACATAAATACATGGTTTATTAGGTGAAGGGGTTAAGTAATCTATCAACAATATGTTTGATATGTGAGGGGGTTACGTAGACTTATTTCTTAAAACTACATCCCTTAGTAACAATGGCAGATTTGGACAAAAATTTAAGGGGGCTGGAGATTACAAGGTAAGTGAGACATTGGTCAAGGGCAACTTAAAGAAGGTCATTTGGCTAGCGATTCAGAGTAAAAATATTTATTCATATATCTTATATTTCAATGAAATTGAGAATTTATCCTCCTAGTCAACGTGTCATTGATGAGAACCCCACATGATAGTGAGATATGAAGGATAAATTCATAATTTTCATCTAAAATAAGAGTATACGATCAAATCTCGCTAAGTAAAAATACTATTAGCATCACACCATCTCTAAAAGGTGACTAAAAACTCACTTCCAATATTACTATATAGATAATCTTCGTAATAAAATTTAATATATAAATCTCCTTACTTACCAACAAACAATTGATATTATATATATATATATAACTCTTGTATCACCGAATATACCCTACACGTCAAATCTCCTTTTTCTATTTTTTTTATACCTCTTGTATCATCGAAACGAGAGTCACCATATAAATAGGAAGGATGGAAAATGCTTTAGGAATGTCTAAAAATTAGAAAATGTAGTTGTTAAAAAGATATTTTAGACCTAAAATCCTTAATAATGGGGCTGTTTGGGACTACTTCGCTCCACGTTTTACAGCTCCACAAACATCTAGCTAAACATGTTCAACTCTCGGCTTTTAGATCCATGAAAAATAAGAATCTAATATGTTGCTCCACGTTTTTTATGGAGCTCTGCAAAATGAGTTTTTAAACTTTGAGTTAGGTGGTAATTACCCACCTGTGACCTGTCATCCATTACACACAAATACCCCTTCGTCATTCTATATTTCCTGCGTAGAGTTTTGCAGCACACCAGTGGCGATGGGGAGGGGTCGACGATGGCTAGGTTTCGGTAGCAAAGAGAGGCCGACGACGGCTAGGGCCGGCGGCGGAGAGGGGCCAACAGCGAGAAGGGGCCGGCAATGGCTGGGCTAGTGGCGACTAAGTAGCACCACTGCCGCCTCTTCCCGCGTGCCTTCACCATCGGCGAGAGGTCGGTGCCGGCTAGGTACGCTCTTGGCCAGGGCCATGGCGACGGTGGCGAATCCCGTGCTTGGCTAGAGCGCGACAGCGACAAAGAGGCCATTGTCTAGCCGATAGGGTACCCGACTTTTGCTAGCTAGGGCGTGGTGGAGGCGAGCAAGCCGGTGCCTGACAAGGTTGCGGGGCCGGTCGACGATGGGCCTAGGTACCGGCAGTGAAGGTTCTACGATGAGGAAATGACCATGCATGGGCTTGTAAGATGAAAGATGAACAAGTGCAACTTCTCCCGTCGAATGGTTGGTTCAGTCCAAATTGTGTTCATGAATTGACAGATTGAACATTGCTTTATACAAGTTGAAACTATCAGTTTGTCATTTGGTTGTATGATGACGCACTACTACAAACCGTCACTGTAGTGGCGTTGGGCAAAACCACTGTAGTGGCGGGCCATTAGATGCCCGCCACTACAGTTGCTGGTGCTGACGGCAGCACCAACGCCCGCCACTATTGTTGGTAAAGTAGTGGCGGTCAGTGCTGACGTCATCCCGGACCGCCACTATTGTACCAATAGCAGTGGCGGGCGCTGGTGCTGCCCGCCGCTGCTAATATGGCCGCCACTAAAGTATTGATGACATCACTTGCGACCGCCACTACTATTCTAGCTATAAATGCGCAACTTCTTCCTCCCCGAGCTCTACTGGAGTTCGCATTTAATTTTGTTCGTACAATGGCGACAAAAATCTAGATAAAGAGAGGGGAGGCTTTGTTTTCGTTTCTTTTGAAGGATTTCATTCTAGGAGGTAAATCCACGCCGAATCTCACATTTATTTTGTATTTAATCATGTATACAATGAGTTATTAGCGTTTTTATAATTTAGGGTTTGTGAATAGAAATTTTCAAATAATCTTCCATTTACAGTGTTACCTTCTCCCAAATGAACAAATATGACTCTCCTCACAATTATTCATCACTTGTATATTGATTTATGTCATTTTAATCTCTTTTTTAATTTGATTTATGATTATAGATCTAGAGTTATGTTGTTTGGAGAGAGAGAAACCAATATAGTTAATTTATTTAATAATTTTTTCTGCTTAATAAATAGTTTTAATTAAAGCTTTGAGGATTTTTAATTAATGTTGTTATGAGCGATAATAAATCAATATATTTTCAATTTGTAAATTACTAAAATTAACAATAATGAATTTATTAATATTTTTTCAAATAATATATGTTTTAGATGGAGCACAGGTCCTGGATGTACTCGTCCAACGACGGAGATGTGGTGGCATATTTTAACAGAGTAACTGAATTTATTTAAGCTGCCGCACAATATGCTTCCCGTCAGAGTGAAGAGGCAATATATTGTCCTTGTAAAGTTTGTAAAAACGAAGCGATGTATCCGTGTTCTGATCGTGAAACCATACGATTTCACTTGTTGAAAAATGGTTTCGTGAAGAACTATTATATATGGACGAAACACGGTGAGATGGGCCAAAATCCGCCTGAAGATTCTGATGTGCCGCAAGATGCTCATCAACATAGAAGAGGTTGTGATCATACATCTGACATAACACATGATGATGTTGATCAACATGATGATGATGACGCCTTTGATGTGGAGGAACTGATGCGAAATGTTGCGCCTGAAGTGTTGTTGCAGAGAACTACAACCAAAGGATACGATAACTTTGAAGCACTTGACAAAGCATCAAAAAACCTTCTTTACGAGGAACACCACGGATGCGATAAGCAGTATACTGTATTGTACACAATTTTTGAGCTTATGAAACTGAAGGCTAGCAATGGATGGTCTGACACTTGTTTTTCAGATCTTTTACAACTCCTAAAAAAGGTTTTGACAAAACCCAATGGTTTACCATCTGATACGTACCAAGCAAAGAAGATGATTTGTCCGTTGACTTTGGGCGTTCAGAAGATTCAT
The DNA here is from genome assembly GCA_019279435.1 of Zizania palustris. Lineage (NCBI taxonomy): Eukaryota > Viridiplantae > Streptophyta > Magnoliopsida > Poales > Poaceae > Zizania > Zizania palustris. The sequence continues at coordinate 62,972,226 of JAAALK010000082.1, forward strand.
GCATGCCCAAACCACTGTATCCTATATCGAAAAGAGTATGGATTGTTAGAGAGATGTCCGCAGTGCAACGCGAGTCGATACAAATGTCCAAATGACTGTGTGGAGGACTACAATGACCACCAGAAGAAGAATAATAAGAGGTTGCAGAAGAGGAATAAAAATGTTATTGAAGACCATCCTGGAAAAAAGACGGAGAGGAAAGTTCCAGCCTTAGTAATGTGGTACCTACCGGTGATTGATCGCTTGAAACGTATGTTCTCTAATCCTAGAGATGCTGAACTATTAATCTGGCATTTCGCTGGGCGAAAGAAGGACGGAAAACTTCGGCACCCTGCGGATGCTAGGCAGTGGAAATCATTTGACCTAGCCCATCCAAATTTCTCGGACGATCCTAGAAATATCAGGATGGGACTTAGCACGGATGGAATGAATCCCTTCGGTGAGATGAGGAACCCACATAGTACGTGGCCAGTCTTTCTATGCTTGTTCAACATTCCATCATGGTTGTGCCATAAAAGAAAATACCTTATGCTCACTACTCTAATTTCTGGTCCAAAACAACCTGACAATGACATTGATATCTTTCTAGAACCTTTGATGGAGGATATGAAACGTCTATGGGAACATGGTGTCTGTGTGTGGGATGAGCACAAGAAAGAGCACTTCAATCTAAGAGCCATAATCTTTTGCACCATAGCTGACAACCCAGGACGCATGTCCCTAACATGACAGGTTAAAGGAAAGACAGCATGTGTAGTGTGTGTGGACCAGACAGAATCTATGCATCTTCCATCATTCGTTAAGACGATATATATGCGACACCGTAGATTTTTACCAAAAAACCACAAATATCGAAGAAATAGGAACCATTTCGACGGTACAATCGAGCTTGGACAACCTCCACGAAATCGAGATGGCAAATTTCTATTCGAAATGGTAAAGAATATCAAAGTTGTTTTCGGAAAGAAGAGGAAGAAATCTGAAAAAAATTCAAAGGACGCTCCATTTAAAAAGCAGTCGATCTTCTTTAGATATTTTCCCTATTGGAAGGAGTTGGAGATTGGTCATGCTATCGATACAATGCACGTTGAGAAGAATGTCTTCGAAAGCACTATCGATATTTTGTTAGACATACCAGGCAAATCAAAAAATGGACTCAAAGTACGAAGGGACCTTCAAACTCTCGGAATTAGACCCGAGCTTCACCCACAGGAAAGGGCCAATGGAAAATTTTTCCTTCCGGCTGCTAGCTATAACCTCACAATTGACGAGAAAAGATCAATCTGCAGGTGTCTACATGGAATTAGAGTTCCAACAGGATTCTCAATGAATATAAAGAATATTGTCTCCGTAGCAGATTTGAGGATGAGCGGCTACAACACTCATGATTGTCATGTTATGCTTGGGCTATTCCTCGACATCGCAGTAAGAGGAGTCAAACATTCATTTCTGAAGATGGTGATAACACGCATGTGTCACTTCTTCAATGTCATATCAAAGAAGGTGATCGACACTGAAGAGTTAAATGAATTACGTAAACAAATGAGGGAGACTATGTGTCAGCTTGAGATGTGCTTTCCTCCTTCATATTTTGATATTATGGAGCACTATATGATACATATAGCAGACCAAATCTTTGTTCTCGGTCCAACGTACCTGCACAATATGTATGCGTACGAGCGTCTAATGGTTATCTTCAAGGGTTACGTATGAAATCGTGCTTATCTAGAGGGTTCCATGATAGAGGGCTACACGACTGAGGAAGTCATTGAGTGCTACGCAGATTACATAAGAGATGGAAGACCAATAGGAGTTTCCGTGTCCCGGCACCATGGAAGACTCACCGGTAAAGGAACTAAAGGCAGGAAAATCATACGAGACAATAGTTACCAAACAATAAGAGAATCACATTACAGTGTAATGCATCAGTTGGCGATTATGAGACCATATGTTGAACAACACCTGCAAGAGCTTCGTGAAAAGAATGAAGATCGCGATGAACAATGGATTATGAAAGAACACAAAATTTATTTCACATCATGGCTGAGGGATCTAAACCTTTCGATTGGAGAAACCGACGAAGAGATGATGATAAATAAATTGTCTTACGGTCCATTGAGCATGGTTAAAACATGGCAAGCGTATGACATCAATGGTTTCACATTCTATACCAAAGCAAAGGATCAAAAGAGTCAGCGCCAAAATAGTGGTATCAGAGGAGAAGCAGAAGATAGCACTGGACAAAAGAATGCTTACTATGGATACATCGAAGAAATATGGGAACTTAACTATGGGAACTCTATAGAAATCCCTGTATTTAAGTGTCAGTGGGTCAGACATCCAGAAGGTGTGGAGGTGGATGATTACGGGTTTACGATAGTTGACCTTAATAAGGTGGCTTATAAAGATGACCCTTGGATACTCGCTCAATCCGTGGCACAAGTATTTTACATACTTGATCCTAAAGATGAGAAAAAATACATCGTTGCTCCAGGAAAACAAAGAATTGTTGGAGTTGATGGAGTCGAAGACGAAGAAGAATACAATCAGTTTGATGAGGTGCCGTTTTTCGTTGACATATCAAGGATCAATGTGGTTGAAGCAAAACTGTCATTTGGCAGTGTGATTCCTTATCTACGCACCAATGGCGATGGAAAATTAGTGCAAGGCTAGATCATTTATGTTTAGCGTGCGTATTTGTAAAATCAATTATGTCATTTATTGTTAAAACATTTTCAAGATCAAATGAGGATTTAATTAAACATCAATAGAAAATTTATTAAACAACAATAGAAATTTTTTCAAAAAATTTAATTTTGGGGGCCAACAGCAAGGTTCAAACCTCAAACCGCCTGCCGGCAGCGAGGTTCAAACCTCAAACCTCAAACCACTGCGCTACTAAGTGTTTCACGTTAATGTAGGAAGAGTATTATATGATATATATATATATAATCCCCTCTATTAGTAGTGGCGGGCTGGATGACGTCAGCATGCCCGCCACTACTAAGGCAGTATGACGTCAGCATGCCCGCCACTACTAAGGCAGAATGACGTCAGCATGCCCACCACTGCTAATACACCTATATATACTTTCCACTCCCGCCGTCCGAAAACCTAGTTTCATTTTCTAAACCCTAAACTCCCGTGTCGCCCCCCTCCACACCCGTCGCCGCCGTCGACATCCCGAAGCACGTCGCCGCTGCCCTCCGCCCATCGCTGCCTTCCTCGGAGCCCGTCTCGGCGCCGCCCGCGTCGCCGCCATCCAGTCAGCAAATGTTAGATAACCTATCTTTAGTCTTATTTTATTCGAGCTTAGGGTTAAAATGATTTCTAATTGTTATATTAATTTATGCGTGGTAATATAATTTAGTATAATATTACTAGTAGAATGCACTATAACAATAATGTTTTTTAATGTACTATAAAAAATTTCTGAGAAAAAAAATTTCCACTATAATAATAATGTTTTTTAATGCACTATAATATTACTAGCTTAGGGTTTTGTAATGTTATATCAATGTGACAAAAAAAATTGCAGATAGCTCCTCCTAAGATTGAACCAAACAGTGGATCCTCAGACTCTACATCAAGTGGCGTGTGTGAGGTTTGCAAATGCGGTAAACATAAGGTACATGATGGTATAGTTTGCAGTTGTTTGGCAAAGAAACTGATTCTCATAATGGACTCCGACTCGGAGGACGACTCGCGATCGCCGCAACCAGATAGGGTAAGTGTTGGCAGACGAAAGAATGATGAGACAACCGGTGGTAGAGGGAAACATGCCGAGGCTAGCGGTGGAAAAGGGAAGCATGTAGAGCAATGCGACAGCAAGAGGAGGAAGGAGGCAAGATCCTCTTTTTATGCAAATTTTATATTTTTATCATCCAATTCAATCATTGATAATAAGTTGTTCTCACTATCGCCGTCGCGTGTATTTTCTTGTTCAGGAACATGGAGAGCAGTTTAGACTGCCTGATGATGCCGAGTTGGTTGAGGATTGGCAAGTTGAGGCTTTTAATCTGTTTAACCAGAAATAGGTTGGGTTTGTGCCGAGGAAGAAGAAGCTCCAAACCATATCTTTCTTTTGGGTTGACCAGTAGTGCTTTCAAATAAACATGATGTGTCAAAAGCGAGCCCCCGCACCACCGCGCTACAAAGTCTCGATCATATCGTAACAACATGTAATAAAAACACACTTAATGAAATAAAAACAGTAAACTAAGGGAGAAAAATACCAATTTTTGCAATTAGAATATTGGTGTTGTATTTTTATTGTACAAAAAGTTTCAAGTTCAAAGGAAGAATCAACTATAGGTTTTGCTTTCAAACCTAGGTTATTTCATCTCTAAACCCTAATTCATCCCCGCAGAATCTTAGGTTTCTTAACGCCCTACGTGATTATTTTCTCGAAACAATTTTATTTTTTATGACAACATCTATGGATCGATCATATCATAACAACATGACAAGTCTCATCTTTTTTAGACTTTATTTTATTTTTTGAGGATTAAAAAACTATAAAAATATAAGTTGTCGATCGAGTGTTGTGGAAACCTACATTTTTTATGATGATTTTAAATTTATTGGATAATAATAACTAATTATAGAGTCAAAACATGAATATGGTTTTTCTATAAATTTTGGTGAATTATTTCATGTCTTGTAGTTCAAATTGAACTTATTTTGACTTTGATCATAAAATCGCACTTAATGAAATAAAAACAGTAAACTAAGGGAGAAAAAGTAAAGTGAGGCAGAATAATACCAATTTTTTAAATTTGATAAGTTATGATGTATTTTTATTGTTAAAAAAATCAAGTTCAAACTAGAATTTAAACATGAATAAAAAAGTCATGAAAATTAGAATAGAAATGTAAAAAAAATGTTTGGATGCTAGCAGAAAGGTTCGAACCTCAAACCGCCTGCAGGCAGCAAGGTTCGAACCTCGAACTGCATGGCACCAAAGCAACCCCCGCGCCACTGCGCTACACTGTGTTTCTCGACATGAGTGGCAACGTATGCTAGATAACCCCACCAGCGGCGGATTAGTAGTGGCGGGCATGATGACGTCACCAGCCCGCCACTGCTATCCTTTTAGTAGTGGCGGGCATGCTGACGTCAGCGTATGCCCGCCACTACTATACTTTTTTCCACCCGCCCAGACTAAACCCTAGTAGTGGCGGTCGGTGACGTCAGCGGCCTGCCACTACTATGTCTTTGCCCGCCACTACTACGATAAATATCAGTGGCGGGCATGCTGACATCAGCGTGTGCCCACCACTACTAATCCGCCTATATAAATTTTTCACTCCCACCGTCTGAAAACCCTAAGCCCTAATCTTCTCCCGCTAGTTGCTGCCGCTTCCAGAGCCCGCGCCGCCGTTGTCGTTGTCATCCCCGAAGCCCGTCACCGACGTCAAAGAGCCGTTGGTGTCCCCGGACCCCTCGCCACCACCTCGAAGCCATCGTAGTCATCCTCAAAGCCTGTCATCGGAGCCCGCGTCGGTGTACCCGGACCCCTCGCCGCCGCCTCGGAGCCGTCGCACACCGCCATCCCTGTCCGGGAGCCCGCGCCGCCACCCTCGGAACCCGTCCCCGACGCACGCCGCCATCCCCGTCCTAGAGCCCGCGCCGCCACCCTCAGAACCCGTCACCGCCGTCGCCCCGAGCTCCGCCTGTCACCGGAGCCCACGTCGCTGTCCCCAGACCCCGCGCTGCCGTCTTGGAGCCATCACCGCCATCCCCTTCCCCGAACGCACGTCGCCGTCCCCGTTCAGGTTGCTAAACTTTGTACCTACTGCTTTTAGTCTCTATATTTACCTACTGCTTTTAGTCTTTAGATTTACTTAAGTGTGATTTAAGTGTGTTGAAAGTTTGTTTGATTGTGTTGTGAGTTTTTGACCTTGAAAAGAGGATTGTCCTAACTATGTTCTTCCTGAACTTATATGTGGGTTAGCCCATCTTCAATCATATTAATATAAACTGTTTTAGTTGGTAAATTTTGCAGTTTATTCTGAATATGGTCAAAAAGCTGAAAATGATTCCTGATTGCACCATTCATCCACTGTGAAGTGGTACTCTATGTGATTAACACTGATTTTGGCATTGAGTTATCTCATGTATGTCATACCACATTACCACTTTTTTGGGAATTGATTTTGGTACTGTGAAGTGGCATTGATTTTGGGTGAAGTCTTCTATATCTAAGTTTGTGATATAGTCTTTAATTTGATTCATTGGAGCTAAATCTGTGATTAAGTTTGGAGGAGCGTTGGGTGTTTTGAAAGGGCCATCTAATTCGAAAGAATTTTGTCGAGGCGCCTATTCACCCCCCCTCTAGTTCTTGAGTATTCTTATATTCTTGAGTGTATTCTTGAGAGAGGTAGGCCAACACAAGCTAAGTTAGGTTTCTAGGGTTTATTGTCCTTAGAGCATCTCCATTGTACTTTCTAAATGTGAATTGCTATTCAAATGGAGCTATATTTAATCAATTTATATACAATAGAGATGCTCTTACATTTGTGGATAGTTATCATTTGTAGAACCACTGTATACTACTTTGTTACACCTATTTTGGCATTGATTAATGGAAATGTACCATTCACCCAATATATATTAGTCTAATTTTGGGTGAAGTCTTCTATATCTAAGTTATGCCATGAGAAATATTGCATACCACATTACCACTTTTTTAGAACAACTTTTAGAGGCCTATGATGCAAATAGTAATTGAGTTATCTCATGTATGTCATCAAGCCATGGGACACATCCATTCCTGTCAACAACTTCTTCTTTCTCGTGTTGCTGACAGGGAATGGATGTGCTCACGGTTCCATGGTAGCCATGAACATTTTAAAAAGCAACACAAAATATGCTGAGGCCTAAACAACACTGTGATCAGTTTACTACTGCTATTATTTCTAAGGCTACTATATACTAATCCTCAAGTTCATGCATCCGGCTGAAGGCCAACATTAGATTCTGCAATTCCTTTTAGAGGCCTATGATGCAAATTGCTATTGAGTTATCTCATGTATGTCATCAAGCCGTGTGAAACATCCATTCCTGTCAACAGCTTCTTCTTTCTCGTGTTGCTGACAGGGAATGGATGTGCTCACGGTTCCATGGCAGCCATGAACATTTTGAAAAGCAACACAAAATATGCTGAGGCCTCAACAACACTGTGATCAGTTTACTACTGCTATTATTTCTAAGGCTACTATATACTAATCCTCAAGTTCATGCATCCGGCTGAAGGCCAACATTAGATTCTGCAATTCCTTTTAGAGGCCTATGATGCAAATTGTTATTTAGTTATCTCATGTATGTCATCAAGCCATGGGACACATCCATTCCTGTCAACAATTTCTTCTTTCTCGTGTTGCTGACAGGGAATGGATGTGCTCATGGTTCCATGGCAGCCATGAACATTTTGAAAAGGTACACAAAATATGCTGAGGCCTAAACAACACTGTGATCAGTTTACTACTGCTATTATTTCTAAGGCTACTATATACTAATCCTCAAGTTCATCCGGCTGAAGGCCAACATTAGATTCCACAATTCCTTTTAGGGGCCTATGATGCAAATTGTTATTGAGTTATCTCATGTATGTCATCAAACCATGTGACACATCCATTCCTGTCAACAACTTCTTCTTTCTCGTGTTGCTGACAGGGAATGGATGTGCACATGGTGAGGAGCCATGCTGAATAGCGTGGGCCTCATGGCTCTAGAAGTGATGAGTCATTGTCAACGATAGTCAAAGAGGACTGAAGAAGAGAGGAGATCTGCTGTTTCATGGGCCGCGTGTGACTCAGGTACACGGGCAGCGAGCGACTGTCGGGCAGAGGAGGCTGCGAAGTCGGGCTGGCCCAATCCGGGTGCATGGGCCAGAAGCAGTAGAAGACCCACTGGGCTGTTGACCAGGACTGACTCAGGTACACGGGCGGTGAGCGATTGCCGGGCTGAGAGAGCTGCGGAGTCGGGCCGGCCCAATCCGGGTACCTGGTGCAAAGCTGGTGGAGGCTTTGTCAGTTTCGGCGTAAAACTGACAACCGTTGATTCTGTATCCGACTGTCCAGAAGAGTAGCTTCAGGATATGTCATCTGTTACTCTAGACCCACAGTCAGTCAGTTGTGTCTGTAAAAATACCTAAGGGCAGTAGAGTCTTTTCCGTTATTTTTGAGTCTGTAAAAACCCTAAGGGGCAGGTAGAATATTCCTAGTGTTGGGCTGCCTATAAATAGGACCCCAACCCCTAGGGTTTGGACTACCCTTTTGCTGAAATTGAATACTACTCTATTGGGTCATTTTGCCTCTCACGTTTTCTCTCTCCTCTCCTGTTCCTTGCTTGCGCCGCCAGGGAGTTCTCCCTCTGTGTTTCTTGCCTTGCTTTTAATGTTGCAGTAAATGCTCTAATTCTTTGTGTGCTGCATCTGCAAGGTTTTAATGACTCGTTTTCACCTTCAAAGCAAGTTTCTCTGTGATTTTTGAGCCTGTGTAGGCTTCGGCTGGTGTGAAGAAGCTTCTGTTCTTCACATACAGAGTACTAGTTCTTGCAATTTGCAAGTAGTACTCCACTGTAGCTACAGTACTTCTGCGCCAACTTTTTACTTTTACTGCTTCACTTTTCGATCTGGTTGATAGGACTAAAATCACTTTTCTGACTGTCTCCGCGAAGTCATCCTTCTCTGTTCGAAGCCCCTCAGCTCCGTGAGGCAGGTTTCGATCCGACCATACTCGAAGGCTTCGTCTCAATCTTCGAGCTTTGCTTTGTATTCTGTGTTGCTAAGCTTCGAAGCATTTGTCTGATCGACAGCATTACATACTTCGAACAATAGCGCGAAGGGGCTTCGACCCTATCTGTTCGAAGTCCATACTTCGACACGTTTCGAGGTTGGGTTCGAAGCTTGTGGCTCCGCTAGGCCTCGCTCTAATTTCTGTGTAGCGTGTCACCCTTCGCCTCTCTTTTCGGAGCTTGCTCTTTTCGAAGGTAGAGCATTGGCTTCGGACTTGCTTTTCTGTCGCGTGGCAGGCTTCGTTTCTTTGTTCGAAGGTTGTGCTTCGAAGCTCTCGGTTCAAAGTGTGTTCGAAGTTTTTGTCTTCGAAGTCCTCACTTCGAAGCAGGCTCCGACTTTGTCACTTTGCTCCGAAGCTCTTGGTTCGAAGCTGTGTTCGAAGTCCTGTCTTCGAAGTACACACTTCGAACCAGGCTCCGGCACTGTTTTACTTCGTTCCGAAGTACACTTCGCTTCTTACCACTTCGAACTAGGCTAGACAGCGACACCTTCGACATTTCGGACAGACTCCGTCACCAACCTCCGAAGCAGACCTCAGCGTGCGAAGGGGGCTTCGCCAAGTTCCGAACAGGAGACAAATTTGGACAGTAACTTCTCTTTTCATCTTATACATACTAAGATCATTTCATTAAGAAGTTTAGGCCTGTTACACTTTGTTCATCTGTCTAGTTGCACTGCTTTAACATTACACTGTTTATCATCAGCTGCCTCTAGGTTAGAAACCTTTAGACTTAGGCCTTCTGTTCATTTTCTTCTGCACAGTCTTTTGAGGTGCGTTGGGTGTTGGAAGCAGGCCATTGATTCGAAAGAATTTTTAAGGCGCCCATTCACCCCCCCCTCTGGTCGCTACTTTCGGTCCTACAAGTGGTATCAGAGCGAGGTTAGGGTTTTTCCATACCTTAACCGGTTCTAAACCCCAGTAGTGACTATGACGTCTCCAGGCAAGGTCCCGTCCTTGGAAGCCTATGGCTACAATTATTGGAAGACTCGCATGCGAGCCTATCTCATGAGCCAGGGTTCGGACATATGGGACATTTGCGTTCACAGCACGTTTGTCATTCTGCCAGTCGCTGAGCACGGTACTGCTGGTATCATTGCTCAGCATCTGAGCAACAGTAAGGCTGTGAATATTTTGTTTTCTGGATTAGGTCCCACTGAGTTTGAGCGTGTGAGTCATCTCTCCACTGCGAGAGAGATCTGGGCTACCCTCAAGGCACACCATGAGGGAACAGCCCAGGTCAAGGCTCGGCTCTATCAGACCTACCGGCGTGAATATGAGAACTTCACATAGAAGCCGGGTGAATCTGTTGAAGCCTTGTTTGGTCGCTTTCAGTCGATCATTAACAAGCTTCGGGACAACAAGGCTGAGGGTGCTCAGTTAGTCTCAGATCATGAGCAGGCGCTCAAGGTTCTTCATACCTTGGACCCAAAGATCTGGGAGATCAAGGTATCATCTATCGTTGAGAGCACTTCTTACGATACCTTGACCATTTCTGAGTTATTTAGCAAGCTGAAGGCCACTGAGGTAGATATCCAGTTGAGATCAAATCTCACTGGCTCTGGATCAAAATCCCTGGCCCTTGCTACACCTTCTGTTGATCCCTCTGCTATGAGCTGTGTTGGGTTCTCTTTGATGTCTATCACTGAGGACCAGCTTGAGTTGTTGGGAGATGATGATTTGTGTCTCTTTAACAACCGGGTGCGTCGTGTCTATGATAAAAGAATGTTCAAAAGACACGGCACAAAATCCGGATGCTTTGAATGTGGTGATCCAGGACACTTCATCGCCGATTGCCCCAAGCGCAGTGGTTACAAGAAGGGCGCCGGCAGCAGCTTCCACGACTCCGGCAAGCATGAGAGCCCCTCCTTCACCAAGGGCAAGCCGAAGACCCGGTTCTTCAAGAAGGCCCTGAAGGACTACCGGCGAGAGAACAAGAAGCGCGACAAGGCCTTCTTCGCCGAGATGGAGAAGAGCTACTCCAAGAGATCCACGTCTTCTTCCTCTTCATCGAGCTCAAGTGATGAGGAGATTACCATCAAGAAGGGGAAGGACAAGGATGATCCGGCGGGCCTCTGCTTCATGGCTTTCGGAGACAAGCCGAAGAGCCGCACACACCAGCGCCGAAGATCCCGCAAGAGCTTCTGCTCCATGGCTCTTGGGGATAGAGAAGAAAAGAGCTCCTCCGACGACTCCGACGACGACGATAGCAAGGTATCATCTTATGAGCGTGAAATTGTTGATTTACTAGAGAGCAATCGTCAGGAGTTAAAGTATCGGGAAAAACTGCTTAGGGGGGCCAAGAAGAGGATAGATGAGCTAGAGAGTGAGCTTGCCGTGGCCAACGGCAGAATTGAGAGTCTATCCTCTTCCCCTTGCTTGGGTGTTAGCAGTAAGTGCCCGAAGTGTGAGGTGCTTCTGTGTGACCTGTCGACTCTGAAGTCCAGGTACACAGAAAGGGTTGATGAGAGGGACGCTTTGGCCACTGAGCTTGAAAGCGCTCAGCAGGAGCTGAAAGATGCTCACGCCACTGTCGTCGCACCCTGTGTTGATTGCCCATCTCATCTAGCTGCCTTAGCTGAGCTGAAATCCAAGGGCGATGAGCATTTGGGTGATGTTGAGAGGTTGAGAGCTGAGCTTGCCCAGACTAGGCTAGAGCTTGAGACACTGTCAGTTCCACCCACTGTCTGTGAGAACTGCCTGTCTCTTAGAATGGAGTTGATTAAGCTAAAAGCCGGGAAGTCTGTCCAAGTAGAGAATGAGTGTGAGACCTGCTTGTCTCAGGTGGAGGTTCTAGCTTCTTTGAGAGAGGAGCTAGCTGATTCTCAGAATGAGAACTTTTACCTCCGGTCTATCCTAAGTTGGATCAGTGCCAGAGAGCCACAGCTTGGCATGATGATCCAGCAGTTCAAGAGGCAGGATGGGTTTGGGGTAGGTTACACCTACACCAAGGCTGACTTTGAGAGTGCCCTCAGCCGGGCAGTGGAGTGGAGTAAAATGACTCCAGAGCAGAGGTATCACAAGACTCACTCCACTGAGACCTCCCAGGCTTGTCAGCCCAAGGATGGAGTGATCCATGAACCACCCAAAGCTCCACCCAAGAAGCCTATCTGGGTTCCTAAACCCAAACTCCTCCACTCTTCTCTAGACTCTCTTCCTGGACCCTCTCAGCCCAAGAAGACCACACCAAACACTACCAAGCCCAAGAATCCCAAGCCTCAACCACATCCCAAGAAGCCTACCTATCATTGTGAGTTTTGTCAGAGAGACGGGCATCTTGCGGAGTTTTGCTTCAGGAGGAAGCGGGTTGAGAGAGCAGAGAGGGCTCGTAGTGATCAGGTGCAGTTCTACCAGCAGGGTGGTAGACTGCGTGTTCCTCGGCGCGGGGAGAGGCTAGAGGCCAGGCCACGTCGTGTAGGTGGTGGTAGAGGAGACGATTTTCCTACCCGTGCTCCAGTAGGTGGTGTTCGTTCCGGCAGAGTTCCAGACCGAGTTGGCTACGGTTCTGGACCTCGTGGCCGTAGGGTTAGGAAGAACCATGGACCGCGTTTTGAGCCGCGTTTTGGTCCAAACTCTTTTGATGGTTTTCGCTTTCCATCTTTTGAGCAGATGGCTCGACACTGGTTTAGCTCTTTTGCTAAACCTGGTGCCGAACCATTTGCTCCCACTTACAGACATTGATTGTGCAGGACCGGGGACTGGAGGATGTTTGGATCATGGACTCAGGATGCTCTCGCCACATGACGGGACATCGCAGATGGTTCTCCAGTCTCACTCCCCCGAGCTCCAAAGAGTACATTACATTCGGGAACAGCGGTCAAGGGAAAGTAAGTGGCATAGGCTCAATCAGCATCTCAGATCATTTCTCTTTAAAGAATGTTGCTTTGGTTAAAAATCTGAACTTTAATTTAATCTCTGTGTCGCAACTTCTTGAGGATGGTTTGGAAGTGCGTTTTAAGAAGGGCAATTCTTCTGTGGTTGATTCTAGAGGGTCTTTGGTTTGTCAGATTTTACCCTTCGGTAAAGTTTTTCGAATTGACTTCTCTAGTTCTTTTGGCCCTTCTCGCTGTTTGATTGCTGGATCTTCTTCTGAGCTCTGGAAGTGGCATAGGAGGTTAGGTCATTTGAGTTTCGATCTGCTAGTCAGGTTAAGCTCTATGGACCTCATCCGAGGATTGCCCAAGCTTAAAATGGAGAAGGATCTAGTTTGTCATCCCTGTCGTCATGGGAAAATGGTTGCCGCTTCTCATTCATCTGTGACTCAGGTGATGACTTCGTATCCAGGCGAGCTTTTGCATTTGGACACTGTAGGTCCAGCTCGGGTACGCTCAGTCGGTGGGAAGTGGTATGCACTTGTGATTGTTGACGATTTTTCTCGTTTCTCGTGGGTTTTCTTTTTGGAGTCTAAGGATGAAACTTTTCAATTTGTCCATGACCTGGTTTTGAAGCTGAAGAATGAGAACAATGGTCGGATGCGAGCAATTCGCTCTGACAACGGCTCTGAGTTCAAGAACTCTCAGTTCATCAGCTTCTGTGGTGATCAGGGTCTGGACCATCAGTTTTCTTCTCCTTACACTCCCCCACAGAACGGCGTTGTGGAACGAAAGAACCGCACGCTAGTTGAGATGGCCAGGACGATGCTCGATGAGCACAAGACTCCTAGGCGTTTTTGGGCTGAAGCCATGAACACGGCTTGCTATCTGGCCAATCGCATTTTTCTTAGAGCTTACATTGGTAAGACATCATATGAGTTGCGGTTTGGCAGACAGCCCAAGGTGAGCCACTTGCGAGCGTTTGGCTGCAAGTGCTTTGTGCTCAAAAAGGGAGGGCATTTGGACAAATTTGAGTCTCGTTGCTGGGATGGTGTTTTTCTTGGTTATGCATTGCATTCTCGAGGCTTCCGTGTTTGGAACCTCGAATCCCAGCTGCTTGTCGAGACGTGTGAAGTTTCATTTGATGAGTCCCTGCCTTCTTTGACTCCTTCTTTTGAGCTTTCTGGTGATGATGAGCTCGGAGAGTCCATCTTCGAGGAAGATGAGGATACTCCAGCTGCTGTTGAGGGCGGGCCTTCTGCATCCCCCGCAGAGCCCACACCTTCTGTGACTTCGACTGATGATGAGGGCGGACCTCTGATCACTTCTTCCACTTCGATCGAGCCCCCTCAGTCGAGTCCAGAGGTACCAGCTGCTGACTCCGGTGAGGTGACTTCAGATCACCAGGGAACCCGAGCAGTTCAGCGTGACCACCCCTCAGAGCTCATCATTGGTGATTTAACTGAAAGGACTTTGCGTTCTTCTGCCTCTCTCGCTGTGTTTGCTGAATCTGCATTTGTTGCATCTTTTGAGCCCAGAGACATTTCTCATGCTCTCTCTGATTCTAATTGGATTAATGCCATGCAAGAAGAGCTTGAGAATTTTGTCCGCAATCGGGTTTGGACACTAGTTGAGCCGCCACCAGGATGCAACCCCATAGGCACCAAGTGGGTATTCAAGAACAAACAAGGTGAAGATGGGGTTGTGGTGCGCAACAAGGCTCGACTAGTCGCCCAGGGTTATTGCCAGAAGGAAGGTATTGACTTTGAAGAAACCTTCGCTCCTGTGGCCCGTCTTGAGTCCATTCGTATTCTTCTAGCTTTTGCCGTTTCAAAGGGTTTTAAGCTTTTTCAAATGGACGTTAAGAGTGCTTTTCTGAACGGGTTCATAGAGGAGGAGGTATATGTTAGGCAACCCCCCGGTTTTGAGAACCCCAAGTTTCCTCGACATGTTTTTAAGTTGCATAAAGCTTTATACGGGTTGAAGCAAGCCCCCAGGGCTTGGTATGACCGGTTGAAGCAATTTTTGTTGGGGAAGGGCTTTGTGATGGGTTCTGTGGACAAAACTCTTTTCTTGCTCAGAGATGCTTCAGATTTTTTAGTTGCTCAGATTTACGTGGACGATATTATCTTTGGCGGTACTACTGATTCTCTTGTGTCCAAGTTTTCTGAGCAGATGCACAGTGAGTTTGAGATGAGCCTCATGGGTGAGCTTAAGTATTTTTTAGGGCTCCAGATCAAGCAGACCAAGGACGGCACCTTCATCCACCAAGGTAAGTATACTCGTGACATGCTTAAGAAATTTGACTTTGGTGGTGAATTGAAGCCGCAGATGACCCCGATGGGCACTTCTGGGGGTTTGGACAAGGACGAGAGCGGTGTCAAGGTCAATGAGAGAGAATTTCGAGGGATGATCGGTTCGCTGTTGTACTTGACGGCAACAAGACCGGACATACAGTTCGCCGTGGGACTTTGCGCGCGTTTTCAGTCTTCTCCACGCGCATCTCACCGGCAGGCTGTCAAGCGCATTTTCAGGTATCTCACCTATGCGCCTGATCTTGGTCTTTATTATTCAGCATCATCATCACTTGATTTATCTGGCTTTTCGGACGCTGATTTTGGTGGGTGCCGGTTGGATCGCAAGTCGACTTCCGGTACTTGCCAGTTTCTTGGTTCTTCCCTTGTATCTTGGTCTTCTCGAAAGCAATCTGGAGTTGCTCTTTCGACCACAGAGGCTGAGTACGTAGCTGCTGCTAGCTGCTGCTCACAGATGGTTTGGATGATTTCCACTCTTCGAGACTTTGGGTTGCTCTTTCCTACCAGGGTTCCATTGTTTTGTGACAGCACTAGTGCTATTAGTGTAGGGAAAAACCCGTGTCTCCATTCAAAAACCAAACATATAGATGTGCGCTTTCACTTCTTGCGGGATCAATATGAGAAAGGTGTCATTGACCTTGTTCATGTTGATACCCATCATCAGTTGGCTGACATTTTTACCAAACCCCTAGATCAATCTACTTTTGAGCGTTTACGAGGGGATTTGGGTGTTGTGTATCCCTTCTAGGATATTTTGCGTCAGTTTTCTTCTTTACTCTTTTCTTGAGTCTTTTTGTGTGTGTTCATATCATACATATTCACATATCACACTTTTGAGCCTGCTTCTGTTATATGATTGAACTGCTTTACTTAGTCTAGCTGGTACATGCTTTTGATTACTTGTCAATGATCATGCTTTGGTTCAGTTCACTTGATATATCTGTCATATGCATGGCTTTTATGCTTTAAAACCTGAAAAATGATCACCATTGCTTCTGGTAACTAGCATGCGTAGGCTGAGTGTTTTTGCTACCTGTTACATGCCTTGTAGCTAGTTCATCACATAGATGCAGATATGCAACTTGGACATCTTTATGCTTTAACATGGAAAATGTGTTATAAAAATGATAAAAATCAAAAATGAATGAAAATTCCATGCCTTTTTATGCTTAAGTTGAAAAGATCCAAGTGGGTTTGCTTTGTCGCATTATATTGTTCTGGATTGCTTACCATAGCACTTTGGTATGAACTAGGACAATATAGTGTATGCCAAGACCAAAGTCTTAAGCTTCCGATGGTCCAGTTTTGGCCTAGGCTTGACTTGGTCGGTTAGCATAAGGTTTGACATGCAAATAACCCTTGGCACAAATGAAAAAGGAAAATGAAAAAGCCTGAAAATTAAAAAGATAACAAGTTTGCTAAAGCACTTTGTTTTTGAACAATGCTTATCTGGGTAGATATCAGTTAGCTTCTGCATTTCATGCTTTACCTGGCTTGTTTTACTAGAAAATGTGGTGATGCTTTTATTTGCCAAAACTGAAAAATGCGTGCTAAATGACTTTCTTTAGATATCATCTGTTGCACTGATCATGCCATGTGTCTTGGACAGTATCTCTTTTGCTATACCTGTTAGATACTGTATTTGCAGTCAATCATATCTGAGAAGCATGCTTTCTTCACTCCACCTGCACCCCAATTGCATTCACTGCATATTTTGAGGGGGAGTTGCATTTCAGGGGGAGTCTGTGTCTCTTTTGAGTGCTTGATGAGTTCACTTGTCAACAAGGGGGAGAAAATTTGGGATCAGAGTTTAAGGGGGAGTTCTTACTCTGTTGATATCCTTGTTGTTCTGCAATCGCACTCATTCTGAGCCTTCTCATTTTTGGTTAACCATAATGACAGTTTCTTGCTTTTGTTTGGCTTTTGTTTGGCTTTTGGTCATTAGGGTTAAACTTTTACTTTATTTTTCTTCTTCTTTGTTTTCTTGTGTTTTGTTTTTTGTGTTTCCACATTTGTTCGCAGATGCTGAAGAGCTGAAAAAGAGGAGTGTTGACAATGCACTCATCAAGGGGGAGATTGAGGAGCCATGCTGAATAGCGTGGGCCTCATGGCTCTAGAAGTGATGAGTCATTGTCAACGATAGTCAAAGAGGACTGAAGAAGAGAGGAGATCTGCTGTTTCATGGGCCGCGTGTGACTTAGGTACACGGGCAGCGAGCGACTGTCGGGCAGAGGAGGCTGCGAAGTCGGGCTGGCCCAATCCGGGTGCATGGGCCAGAAGCAGTAGAAGACCCACTGGGCTGTTGACCAGGACTGACTCAGGTACACGGGCGGTGAGCGATTGCCGGGCTGAGAGAGCTGCGGAGTCGGGCCGGCCCAATCCGGGTACCTGGTGCAAAGCTGGTGGAGGCTTTGTCAGTTTCGGCGTAAAACTGACAACCGTTGATTCTGTATCCGACTGTCCAGAAGAGTAGCTTCAGGATATGTCATCTGTTACTCTAGACCCACAGTCAGTCAGTTGTGTCTGTAAAAATACCTAAGGGCAGTAGAGTCTTTTCCGTTATTTTTGAGTCTGTAAAAACCCTAAGGGGCAGGTAGAATATTCCTAGTGTTGGGCTGCCTATAAATAGGACCCCAACCCCTAGGGTTTGGACTACCCTTTTGCTGAAATTGAATACTACTCTATTGGGTCATTTTGCCTCTCACGTTTTCTCTCTCCTCTCCTGTTCCTTGCTTGCGCCGCCAGGGAGTTCTCCCTCTGTGTTTCTTGCCTTGCTTTTAATGTTGCAGTAAATGCTCTAATTCTTTGTGTGCTGCATCTGCAAGGTTTTAATGACTCGTTTTCACCTTCAAAGCAAGTTTCTCTGTGATTTTTGAGCCTGTGTAGGCTTCGGCTGGTGTGAAGAAGCTTCTGTTCTTCACATACAGAGTACTAGTTCTTGCAATTTGCAAGTAGTACTCCACTGTAGCTACAGTACTTCTGCGCCAACTTTTTACTTTTACTGCTTCACTTTTCGATCTGGTTGATAGGACTAAAATCACTTTTCTGACTGTCTCCGCGAAGTCA
Organism: Zizania palustris; assembly: GCA_019279435.1. Taxonomy (NCBI): domain Eukaryota; kingdom Viridiplantae; phylum Streptophyta; class Magnoliopsida; order Poales; family Poaceae; genus Zizania; species Zizania palustris. The sequence continues at coordinate 62,990,217 of JAAALK010000082.1, forward strand.
TCCTTCTCTGTTCGAAGCCCCTCAGCTCCGTGAGGCAGGTTTCGATCCGACCATACTCGAAGGCTTCGTCTCAATCTTCGAGCTTTGCTTTGTATTCTGTGTTGCTAAGCTTCGAAGCATTTGTCTGATCGACAGCATTACATACTTCGAACAATAGCGCGAAGGGGCTTCGACCCTATCTGTTCGAAGTCCATACTTCGACACGTTTCGAGGTTGGGTTCGAAGCTTGTGGCTCCGCTAGGCCTCGCTCTAATTTCTGTGTAGCGTGTCACCCTTCGCCTCTCTTTTCGGAGCTTGCTCTTTTCGAAGGTAGAGCATTGGCTTCGGACTTGCTTTTCTGTCGCGTGGCAGGCTTCGTTTCTTTGTTCGAAGGTTGTGCTTCGAAGCTCTCGGTTCAAAGTGTGTTCGAAGTTTTTGTCTTCGAAGTCCTCACTTCGAAGCAGGCTCCGACTTTGTCACTTTGCTCCGAAGCTCTTGGTTCGAAGCTGTGTTCGAAGTCCTGTCTTCGAAGTACACACTTCGAACCAGGCTCCGGCACTGTTTTACTTCGTTCCGAAGTACACTTCGCTTCTTACCACTTCGAACTAGGCTAGACAGCGACACCTTCGACATTTCGGACAGACTCCGTCACCAACCTCCGAAGCAGACCTCGGCGTGCGAAGGGGGCTTCGCCAAGTTCCGAACAGGAGACAAATTTGGACAGTAACTTCTCTTTTCATCTTATACATACTAAGATCATTTCATTAAGAAGTTTAGGCCTGTTACACTTTGTTCATCTGTCTAGTTGCACTGCTTTAACATTACACTGTTTATCATCAGCTGCCTCTAGGTTAGAAACCTTTAGACTTAGGCCTTCTGTTCATTTTCTGCTGCACAGTCTTTTGAGGTGCGTTGGGTGTTGGAAGCAGGCCATTGATTCGAAAGAATTTTTAAGGCGCCCATTCACCCCCCCCCCTCTGGTCGCTACTTTCGGTCCTACACATGGTTCCATGGCAGCCATGAACATTTTGAAAAACAACACAAAATATGCTGAGGCTTCAACAACACTAGAGAGAGAACAACACAATATCCTAACTTTAGGATTAATATGACATCAGACCTTTTTTGCATAACCAAAATTCTGATACATTAGCCTCTTAACTATGAATAGTTTATCTATGGCGGAAGAAGGATGTTCCATCGAGGAGCTCATCTACGAGTCTCTCGCAAAAACAAATAAAGAGGGTTCATCTGAAGGATCCTCCGATAGCGAATCTTCGTACCACTCTCCGGAGAATGAACATCCAATGGAGCCTAGGAATAAGAGAACGAGAGAAGACGCCGATGAGGATTACATTCCTGAAGCTCAAGCGGAGGTAATTATTACGTTAGTAACAAGTCAGAGCAGCTTCTAACCGAGGATTACATTCCTGAAGCTCACATTGTCTATCATCGTAGGATCGTGTAACACCCCAAAAATTAAAAGGAATAAAATAAAAAAAAGAAAATATTATATAAATCATTTCTGAATTTATTATTAAAGAAAAATCGCCAAAAGAACCCAAATAAAGCCAAACAGGGAGAAATGCTCAAAATCTGGACTTGAAAATTTTATGAGATGAACTAGAGGCCAAGATATAATTTTAGGAATTTTTACAAATTTTTATCAACAGTGATTCAACCCTTAATCAAATAAATGAATTACTGGAATTATTTTAAAACAGAAAAGAATTGAAAAAGCTTAATGGGCCTCAACCCCAAAACCTTCCCCGACGGCCTTTTTGGCCCAGCCCATCGCCACCCTCTCGCTGACAAGAGGGGCCCGCCTGCCGGCGCACGCCCCCTCTCTCCTCCCGCCCGCGCCCCGCCTGGACCCACCGGTCAGCCCCCGCCGCGCCACTGACCGCCCGGACCCGTCTGTCGGCCCCCTTTCTTTTTGGATCGCTCACTGACAGGTGGAGCCCACCTGTCAGGTGCTTCGTCTCCGATGGAAGGGGATCGCTCCCCTTCCTTTCTCCGGCGATCTCCTTCCTGCTTCACCGACGGCTGCCCGTTTTCACCTGGATTTGCCCCGGATCATCTCCCCCGATCGCCACCGCTCCCATTCCATCGTTAACCGACGCGTTTTCACGCTTAAGGAAGCTAACCGAGCCAAAGGAAAGCCTCGCCGGAGTAAATAGGAACCCTTCACGGGTTTCCCTCCTATAGCCTACCATAGCCATCGCCGATGACCCTATAAAGACCCCCTCGGCCACCGCTCACTGCCCACACCACCTTGAGCGCAAGCCCTCGCTTTCCAAGAGCTCTGGCGCAAGGTTTTGCCCTTTTGCTCTGCTCCGCCTCCAGCCACCGCTCGCCGGCGAACCAGGCCACCGCGCCCCTCGCCGTCGCCACCTACGTGACCACCAAGGCCCGCCCGTCCTCGGCCACGTCTTCGTTGGTCGGAAGGACCACCGGATCGCCTCGCCGCCGACGAACCCGAACGATTCCTCCGCCCCTCTTCGACGCCGGTCGCCGTCCGCTCGCCGTCACCACCACCGCCGGTACGACCAAGTTCCCCTCACATCGCTGGTTCCATTTTTGGCCTTATCACGGTCGTCCAAGCCACGCCGTCGCCGGAATCCTTCGCCGTTGGACCGCCGGAGCCGAGAACGAAGGGGGTAACCACCCCTTTTGCTCGTGCCGTGCCGGACGGATCCCTGGCCGTCCGATCCAGATCGGAGGGCTAGGATTAAGTCCCTTCGGGATCTAATCCAGGCCCTCGGATCCGGTCAAACCGGTATTGTTTAATCTCGGCCGTAGATCTTGACTTAAAACGCTGGAACGATCCCGTGCGTCCACGTATACCCTTTCGCCACGTTTTAATCTGGGCCGTTGAAATTCATTTAAAACCCCCGCCTCGCATCTGGCCGCTGGATCCAGATCCAACGGTCCAGATCTGATCGGTCCACGCGCATAGTCGCGGGTTCACGGTGAACCCGGTTCACCGTGGACCCGAGACGATTTTCAGTTTAAATAAAATTCCAGAAAATTGTTTAAACTTCAAAAATTCATATCTTGCTCATTTTAACTCCAAATTTCACCATTCAAATTTTGTTGGAACCAGAATATTATTCTCTAAACATTAAGGCCATAAAAACAGTATGCTTATGTTACTCAAAATATTATTAATAAATAAATGAATAAAAATCCCTTAGGGTTAAAATTAAAAATACAGAAAATGAATTGGGAAAATTCTAAAATATTAAACTTTACTGTTTTGAACAAAACCTTGAAATATTAAAATATTACTTCACATAAAAACACCCACAAATATGAATATTGCTTATTTGGTGGATTTTATCTGTTTATTAAATGTATTGTTTACTTTTCCGTATCGAGAAGACTACGAGTTCGTCGAGGAGCAGGAGTTCTACCCCGAGGTTCCTCCTTCACCCTTTGCTGAGCAAGGCAAGTCATCAACCACCTCTGTGGAAACAGTTGATCATAATTGAGCCCATGTTTTAATAACTTATCGCTACAACCCATAGGTTAATATTGCATTAGACAAATATTCAAGCCTTACACTTATATTTATTAGATCCCTGTCCTTGTGTGCAAACCCATGCCATGCTTATTGAGCCTTAACTCCTTGTCACTCTACTATAAAAATATTAGCTAGTGCTCAATGTACCGGCACAACTGCTATAGGTTAAAAGAACGAGTCGTAGATAGCTGGATTTCTGTATATGAATTTCCCTGTTATTCTCGTCTCTGGACTCTGTTGGAGTTGGCTAGGTTATAAGTATGGTGGGTTCCGGGTGCAAGCTCGGGCACTGGTTTGTCGCACCCGGGGCACTATAAGGACCGGTCTGCGGGATCTGTTGCGAAGCACTTCCGTACCAACCACAAGTCTAATGGGTAAGTCCTAACTGGAAGTATGGAATACTCCGGCTTGATGCACCATAGAGGAGGGGGCAAGGGGCTAGCCTGCGGGCGACTTGTACCGACGAGGCTCAAGGGGGGGTATGGTGGGGCTCCGATGCGTCGGGACACCATATGAAACCCATAAGAGGGTGCTATTGAGTCGGGGAGGACTATATGGAAGGTTTTGGCACGAGTTCCCGTGAAATGGGTCATCTCGTTACACTTCGGTGTAGGTGATGAGTGCGTGCCTTGTGGGTACAGTGGTACATCTCTGATCAGAGTAACTTAATCTTTTCGAAAAGCCGAGCCCACGGTCAAGGGCGGGTTGAGTGACTACTCGCAGTTAGTTTACCATTGTTTGGATGTTCAAGTTATTCATGGCACGTAAGGACTGTTGAGCGAGGTGGGGCTGACTGTACCCCTCGAGTTAGAAGAGGATGATACACATGCACATGTTTACTTTTCCGTACTAATAAAATTGCTCTCATTTAAAGCTTTACAAATATGCTGTTTCCGCTAAATTAGCCACTATCTCCCTTGTTATTACCTTGCATTATATTTGCATTCGGTGGCTTGCGGAGTACATCTGTACTCACCCCGTTGACTTACAACATCAGAGCCCGTCTACTACGAGGAGGATGAAGGTCTGGAGTAGCGACCCAGTCAAGGCGAGACTGGAAGGAGGCGTTCATCTAGGACCCTTGTTTTATTAGTTTCTCTTCATCTTTAATTCACTTTTGTAATAATGCGGTCTACGAACCGTGAATGATTTGCTCGTATTGTACATGGTCGTGTGATGAACGTCTTGTTTTATTGATTTTCTATGGAATTTCAATAAAGTCCTGATTTATTAAATCGGGGCGCGACAAGATGGTATCAGAGCCGACTTGACTGTAGGAAGCCAAACGGACCTGACCTTAGGACTTATATATATCCACTATATTTTACAAAAGATTACTTATCCTCTCATCTTCTAAGGTTTTCACAAAATTTTCTCTCTTTTGTAGATGCCGGTTCACACCATGAGCGGGACTCTTCGTGACGAGGCCGGATTCATCCGCGAGCTTCGCGTGCTCGTCGACTTTTTGGGGTTTCCCCATGAGCCTGCGTTCCACGGGATTTTTCCCGATGCGAACGAGAGCTACTGCGAGGTCACGGTTGTGATCCGCCCCTCCTCCACGCAGCCACCCTTCTACACCCATGGAGTTGGAGGACCTTCCTTCGTGGTGGCCAGCCAGCGAGCCGCTCTCCAGTCCCTCGCCGAGCTTCGACTGGTCTACGACTGCCACCTCCGCGACACCGTCTACCGCTTCATGCCCATGCGCACACCCGGGAGTCACCGCAGCATCTACATCAGCCCCCTCACCCAGAGCAGCTCCGCCATCACCCGCACGATGAGACTTTTGGAGGCCATGGACAACCTCCACACAGAGGCCGTCCTCGACGCAGACAGCCAGCACGACACCATCGACTTCTACCGCCACACTTCGGAGAACCTGACCAGGGAGAACGCCGAGCTCCGTCGACAGCTTGAGCAGAACCCTCTGTTGACCCTTGAGGTAGAGGAGTTGAGACGTCAGAACGAGCTTCTGCGCCAGGGCGCCATGGTCCATACCCAGCTTCGTCAGCAGCTCAGAGAGTTAAAGAAGGACATCGAGGAGATCGCACCTCTTCCGCCTCGCCGGAAGAAACCCATTCAGACTCCACAGTGAGACCCAAGAGGATCTCCCGCAGTGCACCA